>VXBO01014517.1:399974-445976 GCA_013400135.1 Rhinoptilus africanus
CCTCTGGGCAAGAGGAGAGCTGAGTGTGGCTGCCGTGGAGACCTGCAGTGGTGGGCAAAGAGTCCTGTTTCAGCTGCCTGGGATCCCCCTGCGGAAATCCGTGCTGTAACACAGATTTCAACCCCTGAGTAATATATTCTGACAGCAGAGCACAGTTGTCAGATATTTGGGAATGAAGAGCTGCTCCAACTGGCATCAAAAACTGTAAGGCAACGTAGCCTTTGAGCCAAAAATAAAGGGCAATGTTTTCAGGGAAAAAAAAAAAAAATACAAGGATGATTGCTCCATAAAGATGAGTGATGGTCTCTGGTGACACCCGAAACGGATGAGCAGAGTGATAGCATTGCTGAGGAGCGTGCAATACACCGGATCGCTGGGATCTGAAACACAGTTCTGTGTTTCTGCGGCTGAGCACAATGAAGGGAGCCCAGTGACAGCGTTGCTGTTAATAGGAGAGGACTTGTGAGCAGTAATCAGGGAGTTTGATCAGCTCATTGTCAAAGCAAAAAGCAATTTGGAATCCGTGCCCCAAGGGCTCCAACCACATGGTCGGTAGTAGTGCATGCAAGGGCTCCTGTGAAAGAGTCATATGCACTGAGAGGTGGTTTGAAAATGTGCCTTTTAAGGTCTCCAGGCTTTTCAGCTCTCTCTGGAGACAATATGTGGTGGTAGTTTTGGTGTAAGAAATACGAATAATGAAATCTTTCTCTCTTTTGATCAAAAGGAGACGGTTTTGGTTTCAGACCAGACAGACATTGTGCTTTCAAAAGTCTCAGGAATCCCAAATCACACTTAAAAGCTCAAGATTTAAGTAAGATCTCTAGATGAATCAGCAAAGGAGAATCCAGAGCCCCATGATCATGTGATTTTGGTCCTGTGTCACAAATTGGAATGGAAGACAAGTAACCTGCCCCCGTAGATCAAGGAAGGATCATAGAGAACCCTTTTCTGACAGACACTCACCTAACCTGTGCTCCGAGACCTCCAGCGCAGAGATGTGACAACCTCCACCCACCCCTTCCACCACGCTATTACCCTTCGCTCTAGAAAGATTTTGTCACAATGTCTAGCCCAAATCTTCCTTTCAGCAACTGAAAACAACTTACTCTTTTTAGAGCCTTCTTGGGAATAGAGAAAGGGTTATTCCTTTCTTCTTGCCAGTTGCTTTTTTAAAAATCTATTTGAAAATTTCCTCTGAACTCAACAACCACTTGCCACCATCCATCCACTTTTGCAGACAACTAGGGATGAATTTCTTAATGATTGTTCTGAGGGTTCGCTGTCCTGCATCCATGCTCTGAGTCATCCCTTCATTACTTTGAGGAATTGCGGCTGAGAGCTGAAACATCCACTGGCCCCAGAACAGACTGCTGGAAATAAAGTTTGCTGCTCCAGACTTGATTGCTTCTTGTTAAGTATTTCCAAGATATATAGGCTTCTGGAGCTTAACCAGATCACCTACTAACTAAAAATAGCAACAATAAAGAGAGCAGAGCACTTCACAGCTCTCCTTAACAAAGCCAAGCCTTTTTAAACGACTCAGTACTCAAAGCCTCTTAGGAGGCAATCTCAGGAGTTTTGGTCTCTTGATGATTCCCTCTCAACAAAACTGTGTTCAACAGCAACTGAGCCAGCACCGAGTTCTGCATTTCTGATCTGGGTGAAGCATCAGTGAACCAAACCTCCTAATTACGGTACCGCAAAATGAGGGGCATGGATGGTTCAACCAGGAGAGAGGGGACCGTGGCTCAGCTGCCTGTAACAGAGACACACCAATATTTAATCAGCTCAAGCCCTGGCCCTAGGAGCTCTAGTAACTCTTTGTGTTGGAGTTATTTGTGTACACGAGTGGTCACCGCACTGCCCTCCTCTACAGACAGGCGATTGCCCAGCAAATCAGTAAATTGACTTTCATCAGAATCGCAAGGCACGGTGCTACAGCTCCCAGAGAGGAGAATTTGTCCATTACAAGCCCTGCCTGCTCCCAAGCAAGTCCCTCACCACCTCCAATGGCATTGCGCTTACCAAGGCACAACTTTGCACTTGATTTCGCAATTCAGGAAATGAAAGGTAGCGATATCTAAATTATCTTTGGCTAAACAGGGACAACGGCCTGTGGAAGGTAATCCAACATCAAAAGGAAGCAAAAAAAAAATAAATCTCACATTTAAAAAACCCAACAACCACCCATCAAAAGCAAGTAGATTGTTTCCTTTCTTTTGATCTTTATTTATTCAAATAGCCCATATTAGGAGCAGCAGTGTTTTCTTATAAATGACCCTTATTCACATCTTTGTCACTTCATTTTTTAAAAAATTTCTGAGATGAAATATGTCTTGTATTTGTTCAGTTGCCAAACCTCATGATCCATTTACAGCTCAGAGAACCAGAGTAAAAGTGCTGACTATTGTCTACAAGCACCTGTTTCTTGGGTTAAGTGATTTGGGCTCGTTTTCCAAAGCAGGACTTGCTGTCTCTCAAAGATTCAAGGAACCGGTGTTGTAGATGGGAATTGTAAACATTCAGGAGTTTCCAAAGGTATTCTGGTCACTAGGTAAGTGTGTTGGAAGGAAAAATGTAAAACATTGCACTTTTCAGAAACATCATTTAACATTTTTTTTCCCTTTAGAAGCTTTTGCCAATATACTTCATGAAATATGCAACTTTCACATTGATTAGGATGAAACATGTACCCTTAAGAGCAGCACCTGCGTGAAGCAGAGCTCAGATTTTCCTGGGGTAAGGTTAGGCAGCAACGTGTCGGATTTGCTCCTGGCTGCCAATGCCATTGAGATGACCAAATTTTGAGCTGTCTAAGAGTGTCCTCCTGGGCTCCTTGCAATGCTGAGAGAGGGCACAGGGTCTCCCCTGGGCCAAGCGTCCTGCTGTAGGAGGAAGCTTAGCCATGAGCTGCTGCTCCTGCCCAAGGTGTGTGGCACCAACCACCGCCTCCTCTCCCAGCGAGGAGCTCCGACAGGAACCACCCACCTGTGAGGGACAAAGTGGAGGCAAACACCCAGCTCGTTGCCCCATAATTTTGGTTTCACGGACATAAGCGGACTTTGATTTGTGATAGCTCTTTGATTTGTTGTGTGCACACTCCTGCCTTTTCCTGGCTGTGCAAGCAGACAGGTGTTTCATAGATATTTATGTATTTTATATGTATTGCAACATTTCAACAATATATTTCAACATATTTCATGGACATGTAATGAAATACATTGATTCAAAAGGCCCTGCATGTTCCTGAGAGTCAGCCAAGCAATCCTGAGACTTCCCTTCCCATGCTGAACTGGCTCCTCTCCGTAGGGAGACCCCAGAGCTCAGGTGTGCGGTAGCCTGAGCCCCACCATTCCCCGCCAGTCCACCATCTGCTCTGCAGCCCGTTGTTCCCCCCAAACCCAGCAACAGCACCGCTACTACAGCTAGAAAAAACTGCAGCTGCAGAAGTTGGCAGAAATTTTGTCACCCGGGTCTCGTCTTAGGTCTGGTCTTCTTCTTGGGGCAGCAGCGCTGCTGTGTGGGTCAGCTGGGGTCTTGTTATTGATTGGGTTTTTCAGTTCAGTGGCAGATGTGGGGTTAAACACGGAGCCATTCCCAGCAGTGCTGAGCGCTGCGTGAATAACCCAGCAGTGCCGTGTTAATAGACAAACCAAACCCTCAGAGGAGATGTAGGAATTAATGTCACCTCCCTTTGCTAACGGTTGATGAAGGCAGAGAGAAAATAAGTGACTTGCCAGAGGTCACGCAAGTGGAAAATCTATTGCACTTGCTCGGCTCTCTGTGTCTCAGTTCATTGCCGTGGCACAAACTTGTTCCTCAAGTGAAAACTTGGTTTTCTTTCTCCGCCAATGGAAGGTCAGGATCAACGTAGAATAAGAAATCTGCCTTTTATTCATGCTCCATCTGACTACTATAATAAATTACAGTGACTTGGAAGAGACTGAGAAATAAGGTGGGAAGAGGGATATCAGATGTACAAGCTTCCTCTAGTGCTACCAGGGGAGGCAGAGAGCCTGCGGGAAAAGCCCTCTACCAGCTACCCCCAATTACTCTCCAGGCACTTGAAAACACACAGCACAGACTGCTTTCATGCTTTTGAAGAGCACAGAAAAGAGGAATTTTGGTCTTTGCTTGAATATAAATACGAGTTTCTAAATACAACCCCTACAAAAATTTTCATTCAGCATTTAGCAGTTAAATCGGGTTTTATGAAGCTCTGTCTTAAATTGGTAAATAAAAGAATTCATAGCTATTTTTATAGGCTTAAAGAATACGGATCAGAGATGTAGGATATGTGCATACTATATTCGTGTGCTTTGGTATTCTTATCTTCCTGCTTTTTAAATATTTAGGCATTGTTTGCTCCTACACTTGCTGTAGGATATTGAATCATCTATTCTGCATTAACTTTTATGCAGCAATATTCCTGAAGCACAGAAGGCTTTCATCTACTGAAAAAAAAAATTATATCGATAACTAAGCTTCTTTTCATAAGTTATATTAAATCAAGGCATTTGGTGATAGCATTAATGATTGTGCATAGCCCAGATTAGGTGAGAGTTACAACAAATCCAGCTATTCATATTGTCAAATGTGAACATTCAATTGCTCTCCTTAAAGGCTCCTTCTTAAAAACAAAGGCAAATGATGATTCCACATCTCAGAGCCTGTAGATTCCATGTCTATAAAAAAGACCAGCACACTGACCAGCCAACGTGCAACTGGCCTTTTCTACCCACTCATGCCTCTGTTTCCCCGTGTTTGTTCCTCCCCAAATCATTTAAATCTGTTCCTTCCCCTACCCGTGGTTCCTCGCTGAACATCCCAAAATCAGTCCTGTGCAATCCCAAAAAATCCTTCCCTGCATCCCCTAACATGTCCCACACCCCTGGGCAGTGACCTCTCAGACCCAAAGATGCTCCAGCATTGGCTTCTCCTCATGGGTGACACCCCTGGCCCTCGGGGCTGAGGGCCCCCTGGGGCAGCCCAGGGAGGTCTGGACAGGGTGGCTCATTCCCAGCACTCATCCTTAATTTGGGTTCCCCTCACCTGCCTTAGTCCCCTGGGCTTGTGGAGGTGGTCCTGATGGGCTGACGGCTCCTGGCATGGACCTGGGGGCAGCCAGTGGAGCAGGGTGCTATGTGGGGTCCCCCCACCATTGTCTCCCCCTGCTCCTTTATGGATGTGCAGATGAACTTTTTATCATTTGACCTAACAAAATATATCTTTCTTTCTAATTTTTATAACTAGTTGATTTTTTTTTTTTTTCTGAATACTGCCTGTCTGTCTGGCATCTAACTTGCAGAAATTAAGCTAGCAGAAAATAAATTACAGGGAAAGACATATTCTGCCCCAAAGTGTTTATAGTCTAGGAAATCTTCTTTCTTTTGTCAGAAGAGGGTCATGATGAGGTGTTAAATTTGATGTGCCAATTTGACCTGGCAGTGAGGGAAGTGAACATTTTTCTCGGGTGAAACATTTTTCTCGGAGACTTTTTCTCTGCGGCGTCATGGCTCCAGTATCTCTGATCACAGCAGTAGTACAGGACTGTCTAAGCTCAGCCCAGGGGATTGCTACACAACCCAGTCAAGCTTCTCTCATTAGCCCCCTATATTACATTTACATCGAGTAAAGAATTCCCCATTGCTGCAGTGCCCATCTTCAAAGCCATTGCCCTTCCACTTGCCCTGTGGAGGTCATGCTGTGGGCTTGCTTCTCAAGCGAGAGCGCAAGGGGAGGCAAACAAGGCTGCTCACCCCTCTGTTGGCCATAGCAATGTAGGGGACTCCATTTCAATGGTACTAGCGGGTGATGCAAGAGTGGAATAGATACACTTTGTCCTGGGCACCATCTGGTTGGGGCATATTCGGTTATTGGTGCTGATGAAAACCACAAAAGATATTTATCTCCTTGACCCTCTCCTGCTGGGCACTCGCTGCAGGTCCCCAACAGACTGGTTGCTCGCTGTGGGTGCAACTCATGGGTGCGGGGTCATGAGTCCAGTGCAGAGGACTGGGAGGAGCAGAGTGGGTGCAAGGACCCCTTCAGGGACCACAGGAGTTCTCTTGAAGTCCCAGGTTGTGAGCCATTGAGGTCATAAATCGGTCATATATTTCATTTCAAAGGTGCTTTGATTATGGTCTCACGGGGGTGTCACTGGGAAGCTTTCGAGGGCCTCGCTGCTCCTGGTGTTAGAAACCTCTGTAATCTGCAGCCTGAGTTTATTCATAGCCTGTTTAAGCCATCAGGAGGTCATGTATCTCGCTGTGACATTACAGTTTGCTAACCACTGTCAATCTGAGACCTTTTAAAGGAAGACAGAGTGCTCTGCAAATGACTTCTCCAGTGATCTCTGCTGGGACATATTTCTGCCGATGCAGCTGTTTGCATCTTTCCATGTTTGATCTCATTTGGGTTTGGATGCTTATCTGCCTGCCTGTATGTGTTCCTCAGTGGCACTGATGCATGGCAAAAACTCCCTGCCTCTTTCAGATCCTCCTGCAGGAGCCATCTCTGCCCTGAAAACCAGAGTCCTCCCCGCCAGGAACCAGCGGGTGCCCCAGAGTTCCCCACCAGGGAATTATGTGGCTGCGTCCATCACAGCTCCCACGCAGCTGGTGTTTTGAAGACTTTACCCATAGTGTGTAAAAGCCTTAGCCTGAGAGGCTGTGCTTAGTCCTGACATCAAAGGGAGAGTCACTGGAGAGATGGAAGCAGTAGCCTCTACAATGAGGTTGTGATAGAGGATCACCAAATACTACCAGTATAGCATGGAGATCACTGTCCTTGCTGGGCCACCCAGTTTCATTCATACTGTAGAAAAACACTCCCTCCACAGAAGGCCAAATCTACGGAGAACGCACAAGTCATCAAACAAAAAAGGAGCACATGGTGGGTTTTTCTGAAAGGTGAGAGATCTCAGCGTGCTTGGCTGAGCTGTCAAGAAGCCACCTGGAGTAGCTGCTTTCAAGCATTTGTATTTTTGCTCTGATAACTCCACTGTTTGGGAAACAGCTCCCTGACAGCTTCCGCCTTCTCATTCAGCTCCACCACAGCATTGGCGTTGCGAAGAAGCAAATATAACTGGTGCTCCACTCTCCATGGGACATCAGGGCAGCAGTGGCAGGCAGCATTAATCCTTCCAGCAGCAGTTTCAGGTCCCTGTCCTGGTAATGCTTCTGCAAGCCGCTACAGTAGGCTTAAGTACTTAATTTTTTGCAGGGACTGGAGCCTAAGTCCAGCACTGTCTTGTTCTTTCTCTGTTATTATTAATCATTTATCGATCTGGATAACACTTATCCTTGGCAATGACCATGAGGAGCCCACTGAAGCTCCTACATTGTGTCTCAGTGTAGGTAGTGCTGAGCTTCATCTCTGGCAAGGGAACGAGATGGGCATCCACTGCTAATGGCCTTCATTACATATTAATTGCCTCTATATTTAAAATGGATACAACGTTTAAACCTGTCACTCACTTTCGACTTCATCACCTCTTGCAACTCTTCCAATTCTCTTTCAGCAGGAAGGTGCTTTCTGTGGTAGTAACAAACACTTTCCCTTCTTTTTCCCGACTTCCATCCCCAATGTTTGGAAAAGCAGCTTTATGACTTTTAACTTCCTATCCTGAATATACTCTTGAACTTGTTTAAGAAAGTTAATCAGAAAGAAGACTTTCCCCATTGTGTAAAATTTCCTGATCAGAAATTCAAATGATCATGTATTTATTCATTCAGATGCTCAGGCATGGAAATCTCTGCACTTTGAGTACAAACACAAAAATGTTTTTTATTTTAATCTCACTTCTGCAAATTAACATAGTCATATAGTTTTCAAAATTAAAAACTCAAAGGATTAAATCCAACTGGCAAACATGGCTTGGAAATCATTTTCTGTCCCAAATATTAAGATTACTAAATGTAGATGAAAGAGGCAATTCCAGAAGAAATTTCTGTTCCTTCACTACTAAAGAAGATAAGCCTTAACTATATGTGCATGCAAAAATGTAATGTGATTTATTTTCCAACAGACGAAACTACTGTATATTGCTCTAGGTCACAGAGCAATGTGACACAGAGCAATAAAACTCCAGGGGCTCCCATGTTCATGATGGCTGTAATTATTGATTAATTCTGTTTTAGAAAGCTTGAAAACAAGCCTGTCTTGAAATGGACCACAACGTAATGCCTCTCTCCTTGCTTGAAACTCAAATGTACCCCTCGTTAGAGCTGCCTGAGGTTTTCAGACTTGCCAAGGGAGAGATGTCATATCTAGCAGGGGGGAAATGGAATTAATACCTTCAAATTTTTGGAGAGAATTTTAATAAGGATTAAACTAGGCTGTTAAAAAAATCCCCAAACCACCATAAGCAGGTTTTCCAACCTGAACGCAGATAGGAGGCTCTTGTGGTTTTTGGAGGAAAACAGGCTTCTTGCCCACACTATCTTGTTAAAGCGATTACTGTCTCATCTTTGTGTATTACCAGCACCCGGAGGCGAGGACCCAGCTGTGTTCAGCACAATGCAGACAACCCGGCAAGGCTGGTCCCTCTCCCACAGACTGTGCAATTCACAATTACCGTGAGAGACACCTGACTTCTTCAGGTCCTTTTCACTCTAACTCTGACCATTTCACCCAGGCGAAAGCTCTGTCACGTGGCGGGTGGCATCACCTCCTTTGACTCAACGGGTCCATTTCAGCTAGGAATCTTGTCCTTTTGCTTTTAGAAAGAATCAGTGAATGTCTCCATGCTGGGAATATTGCATACCCATGGGAGCTATGCTACAATGACTGGCAAGGGATAAAAAAAGACTGCCTTTCAACTGTTACTGTAAGCAGAAGATACCTCCTACTAAGAAAATGTGACTGGATACTTGTATTACTGAGAACAGAGTGTTTGTGTTGGTTGGTTTGAAAATGCGAGGAGGAGAACTGCAGAAAAAAACCCTGATGCTGCTCAGATGGGAGGATATTCCCTGTGTCTGCTTTACCTTAGCAAAGGGATGGACACACGGTGAGTCCATGCACGGCAGCACTATCAGGCGTCTGAACTCTACGGTAGGACTTCCTTCACAAAGCGGATTAGGAAACACCTACAGCTTCACACTCCTCCGTGGTGCAACCAGAAGCTGCTTGCTGTCACACAGGGGACACAAGGTCTCAGAAGACGGACTCGAGAGCACGTGGGCATCATGCTTGCCTTCATTTATCACAGAAGACTTAAAAATGTTGCCAAGACATCACCCGGGAGTGGGTTGCGCCACCACTGTCTAAAATTTGCCTTTTGAACCGGTATTATCTGAGAATCAGCTCTGGGGTCATCGTGGCTAGGGGGTTTTGGGCCATCTTTTGGCATCAATTATCTTTGGCATCTCTCTTCCTCTCTTATGAAGTTTGGAGAGGTTTACAGGAGTAACTTTCAAATCTTTGACCTGCTGAAGAAAATGAATACTCTGCATAGAGACGTGTACACTGAGTTCTTGTTTGCATCCAGAATCACCGGAGTTACCCGATGGATGTGAGTTTGATATGTGGGGATATTTCTGAAACGTAAGGTCTCAGAATAGGAAGTGTCCTGAGTTCCATTGGCTTGAGAACTATAAATGTTTCAAAAATTCAGGTTGTTCTATATTTTTGGTGAGCTGACTTGACAAGGGTGTTAGCTTGGGGGTACAGACAAATAGGGTCATAGTTTAGGATATCAACTTTAAATCGACTGCATATGAAGGGTCTGCTGCTGTGAGCTTGCATGCTTTGCTCACCTACTGTCACCTTCCGTCCTGTCCCCTCCTAGTCCTCAGACAGCAGCAGTGGTAGGTGTCTTTTCATTTATATGAAAAAAACCCCACCCAACCAATAACTAGGTAATCCTATACTGTGTCATGTAATGATTAAATATTTTCCCTTCCAACAGTATTTTAGCAGTAGCTAGACTATTAAAAATTGAAAGGATAGTGACCCGAATGCGGAGTCAGCCTATTTGACAAGCTTTATAGCTTTTGTGGCTACCTTGCTGGAAATATCTGAGCTGGCTATACTCATATCATTGCTTATATTGATGTAGGCTTTGATTTCCATAAAGCATTTGGTACCAGCTGACCTTCAGATCAATGACTAGGATGATGCATACTTGGCATGGCAGTCACTATGTGAATTAAAGTCTTTCTAGCTGTCAGGAAGTTATTATCCAGCTGATATCTCTAATACTGTATCTTAACTACGTTAATACTTGAAACAATAATGAAAAATTCTCACCAATTAAAATAGCAGATGACATTAATTAGGAGAGTAGTAAATTGCAAAGAGGAGAAGGTGTTAATGTGTGGCTGTTGCAATGACTGTTAAAAAAGGTAAAAACAAACACTGAGTGACTGAATATGGCTTATTAAATTCTCAGACATCAAGGAACAAAGAATGTATGGCATCCATTCATGTTGAGTATTTGTTGAATTTCTGTGGAAGGGTTTTTCTGTTTATTCCAACAACTAGAAAACGAATAAGGCAGACTTAAAAATATGGCACAACTTTCAAGCGGTGATATAATTAATCCTGGAACAATTTCACGAGAGTTTTGTTGGATTTCCCTATCACTCTAAAAAGACACTACAGCCTTTACTGAATAATACACTGTATTCAAATAGGAAATAAAGCAAAGAGGACTCAATAGCTGTGTCATTCATGAAGTCAGACAACTGGAACATTTTTTTAGTTTGTGGGGGTTTTAGTTTGTTTTTTTTTTTTTCTTTTGTAAACTGGTGTCAATATCAGTTGTATCTTGGTACCAAGGAATGTATCTTGGGCTATTATTGTGAGGTAAGAATCCATCCACAATGGTGAAGTCCTCACCCAGAGGAAGCCATGTGAGTGCCTAGATAGGTTTAATGATAGTGATAGATACAACTGTGATGTGACTTGTCCTCCTTGAACCTCCTGATAAAAGCCGGAGCAGAATTTGCCAGAAGCTTTCCTGTGAATACAAACGTCCCTTACTGACCACATTCAACATATGGTCAGATTTAGAAAAGAAATTTGTGAAAGCCAGAAAATCTACATTATGTTCTCCTGCAAGAAGTAGGAACTTGATGGGATGCATGTAGCAGACTAGAATATGTTCATCATCTTCTTGATATTTTTAATTCTTTTCTCTGCACACAAGAATATATGGAAAGCAAAGAAAAACTCCTTAAAGCAAATGTCCAGAAAAAAACCTCTTGGCAATACGAATGCAGAGCCAGCTTCAGATTTCTCTGTCGTTTCTGTAATCATCCCAGTTTTCCGTCACCACAGAGATTTCTCACATTAGTCCCTTCTTGAACATGGATCGCCCTGATTTCTTTTTATTCCATGTTAGAATTAGTTATCTGAGGGAAATTTTCTTCTTGAGCTTCATATTTTCACCATCTCTGTTACTGACTGCTGCCAAGGTGTTTCCTTGATGTACTATTTTAGGTATGAGTTTTGCACAGTCACTTAGATCACTGCCAGGCAAGACACTAAGAGGAAGATTTTGAAAATAAGTGCTGGAGAAAACATGGATAAATATTTAAAAATATTTACCACATGCTGCTTTGTGTAGAGGGGACCCAGGCACAGAAAGTGTGAAATAAACTTGTAAAGACAGCGAGGAGCTAAAAGCACAATTCAAAGGAGCAGGGTGATCTTAGTCTATCACTTTTCCCACAGAACATGGCAAAACCAATCATTTTCCTTTGGAATGTGTTTTACAGGAGGAAGCTGCGACAACCAACTGTATCATCTCTACCTTGTACATGATTGATAAAACATGACCTTCAATGTGTCACTCAAGAAGACAATTCCCTGTGAGCTAAACAGTGCTGTAGTACACGCATTTGTGCTCAGCCTTAGAACATGAATGCTAAATAATGGACCCATTTTGCCCGTGGCGGGAGCAACACGTGTCTAGTCCTGAGTTACTTCATCTCTTAGTTGCCCAGAGACTCTGCTCCGTGCTTCAGCCCAAGGAGAGGATGGAGCGCCCCATCCAGCCATCTGCCAGGCTTCATTTCTGCCTGGCCTCATCTTTGCAAGCAGATGCCCAGGCCCGTCTGGTCCCCACGTGGCTGCAGTGCCTGCACGCTCAATACCCCGCATATGCCGTTGGCTGACATTTCCTCTCCAGCTCTCTTCACGGGACAGTGGGAGTGTTATTTCTGTCCTTCTCCAAAGACATCCAATACAACAGATTGACTCATCAGCATGTAGCACAGCCATCTGAAGGGTAAGTTCCCAGGATCTGTATAAAATCATGGGGTTTGAGGAAATGTCAGGCTTTTATCTGTATTTTGGAATGAGATGTGAGCACTTACAGGCTGTGAATCCCTGCTTTGTATAGTCCTGGTTGTCAGTCTCATGGAAAGTGCAATAACCACCTCTTTTGTAAGACTGGGTGCATTATGGCGTGTCCATTCATTGAATCACAGAATGGTTTGGGTTAGAAGAGTCCTCAAAGATCACCTCATCCCACCCCCTGCCCTGGGCAGGGACACCTCCCACCAGCCCAGGCTGCTCCCAGCCCCGTCCAGCCTGGCCTTGAACCCCTCCAGGGATGGGGCAGCCACAGCTTCTCTGGGCAACCTGGGCCAGGGGCTCACCCCCCTCACAGCAAAGGATTTCTGCCTCACATCTCATCTATTATCTTCCTAATATATCATCTCATCCCTCTTTCAGTTTGAAACCCTTCCCCCTCGTCCTATTACTATACGTTCAGTGGTCACTGGTGTGGCAGCGTTGAACGGAGACTGCCAGGGACTGCCATGTAACCTCGGAGGACCACCACCCGACTGCCCCCTCCCCTTCTGCTAAAGGAAGGTCACCACAGCTACAGCCCTGAGAAACTGGTCTGACTGGAGGCAGCTGGTAAAGGCTCCAGAAATTTCTAATCTCCGAGACCTGCCATGGCTATTATTTCTCTTCAACAGGCTGGAAAGCAAATGTTAATGAAGGTCTTAGCAAGGCTGAGGCACGAGTGAGCCCAGGCCTCCTTCAGCAGGCTGGAGGTGGCCCTGCTGCTGCCTTCTGGAGGCTGAAAGCAGAGCCAGTTTCCAGGCGTTACTTACTGTGGTGGTGGATGAGGTTCCAGCACACCGTAAGCATTTGGCTTCACGATTATCCATTCCACATCCAGATTTGTTTCATCTCTTCCGTAGCTGAAGATCTTTTCTTGCATTATCAATGGCATATTTTAATAATACCTGATGAGGAATGAACACAATGAACTGCTTTCCCTCTTTTTCATAGCTTTTCAATTTGCCTATTATTAGCTATTATTATTCAGAGTACTCAGAAGTGCGCCTGGATCCACCCAGGGATACAAAGCTCTGAAGAAAATACCACTGAAGTCAAAAGGAAGCATTGTAGCACATCAGCACAAGCTTGGGAGGACACTTGTATCTATTCCCAACTTATTAATATTGTTAATGACCTGTCTTTTTCTTTTCCAGCCGTTTCTTGCTCTCTTCTGTTACACATCAAGATCGTAAGAAATACGGGATGACCTGTATTTTTCTACTATTCTTAGAGGAACAATAGAAAAATAGGACCATGATAACTAATAACAATAATAGTCATCCTGGTCATCATCCTCGTCTAAGAGCAGGAGGATTTGTTATGGTTTATTTCCTGTACAACTATCCTGATGAAATATAAATCCAAGATCTTGTATTCCATATGACAACTCTAATGGCACAAAAAGTCACCCTGATGACTCCTCTGAAGCAGGCTGATACTGATCAGCCAGTTCATATGTGACTCCTTCCCCAGCAGGTCCTTCCCAGGTAAAATCACGGGTGAGAAATGACACAATTTCTAACAATTTGTAACAGTCCTGCCCGTTTTCCCAGCATGGTTATCGGCACAGGTCTTCCCACCTAATCTCTATATTTCACGCCAATATACAGATACAGATCAACCTCGAGATATCTATTTCTTTTAAATAGTGTTTGCATTTGGCCAATGGATTCAAAAGCACCATGTCAGGTGTTACCATGCGAATCACAGCATGGGTGGTGCGAGATGGTGCTTTTCAATCCTGATAGGATTAGGCGAAATTTGGTGGGATTATGCATATTTTACTGCCAGAAGTGTCTCTGAACATCTCAGCCTCGGGAACTTATTTTTCACTGCAAACTGTTTTTGGATGAAGCAGCAAAGCTTCATTAGAAGGGAATCAGGTTGATGATAGTGAGGATTGGCAAAGCTATTTCCAGTTACGTATAAAAGAAAATAGGAATTTTAACAGAGATACATAAACCCTGTTGTTGCTCTGTCCTACGTATGATACTTGGAGCTATCCGGGTCTGTCACCAGGCAGGAGTGGTGAATCAGAGGGGATACATAGGAAAAAATCCATATTTAATAGCAGCAATGAAATTCCAAAGTCTAAAGCCCTGCTTACAGTGTTTATTTTAATTTATTGTTCACAGCATGCCATTATCTTTGTCCTATGAAAAGTTCGGGATATGAATCTTCCTTGGTGCTGGGTTGGTGGGGAGTGAAGCAGAGGTCACTCTATAGGGACGTGTGTCCTAAGGGTGCCTGAGCCTGGGCCTTCTGGAACAAAGAAGGTGCAGCTTCTTCTGGGGGGGGGGGTGGGTAATCTCTATTTTTTAAAAAAATCAGCACTGAAAATCACAGCAGGATCATAGTTTGATATTGTTTAAGGCATTTTTTCCATGACTCAAGCTAAAGGCTTCAGGAAGCTGCTCCTATTAACAATTTCTCTGCTCTCTGCTCCCTGCAAGGACTAAGTAACAAAAATTACAATACATGAAAAGCCATGGTAATACAAATAAGGGGCTGAAATGAGCAGCCCTGACATCCAACAGCCCCGCTGCCAACAGACTGACCGCCCCGCAGAGTCGCAGAGCATCTCTGTGCTCAGGTCCGGAGCTCAAACCTCACCTCCTTAGCGCAGCCGGATGGGTTTTATTTCCTCATTTATCATTTAATCTTCGAGAAGAACGCAATCATGGAGTGGCCAAAGCTATTTACAATTCCAGCTGAATTCAGCAAATGGCTTCAGCCATGCAAAACGTGAACATGAATCCTGGACATGAGAATGCAGCTCAGTTTAACCCTGCGCTTAACTATTTTGATTATTTGTAGAATTTTTAAGCTATCATTTTGGCACAATTCATTACACGGGAGACGAGTTCTCCCCGCTGAGTACCCTAATGGCTAGTCATGAGAAAAAATCTATCCCTGCCAGATTTGAATTTCTCTCTTCAAATTGTTCCCATTTGCCTGTAGTGAGGGAGCATTCGAAGGGCGTCACCAGCTGGGTGTACGCTGAGCATCACTCCTGGGGCACCCGCTGGGGAGGTGGAAGAGGAATACCTGAGTCCAGCAGGGTAGGGATTAAGACTCTTTCCCAGGAGATCAAAAATTTGCCTTCGAAAGTCCTGCCCTGCAGACTGGGCTGTGAGTGCCCCTGTTGTTGGGTGGACTTGCTCTTACCCTGAGCAAGTGGCACAGCCTTTGCCTACTGCATTTGGTGTCTCCTGCAAACATACGCACGCAGAAGAGGGAACTGCAGGGAAGCTGAAGCAAGAGAAATTGTTGCCTATATTCACATATTTGAGCGCCTAAGATCTGATCTGATCTCCTCGCAGGGTTTTCCCAAGTGAGATGTTACTGAGCTGTGCCAGAGGCTGGAAATACCTTTCCTTCATTAAACCTGTGCCCAAGGGGACTTTTCCTCAATGCCTGGAGGCGACTCCTGGTTGGGAACAGATGCCATGCCATGGGCTTCTCTGGTGCTTCCTCCAGCTGAGAGGGGATTCACAGCACTGGTGGCCATGGGGGAAAGCAGAGGGCCTGGGCACACATCCCAGAGGCTTGTTCTCTGCCTGGTTAACCTATCCTTCCCACATGCCATGGGTAAAATGTCTTTACACAAGCCACTTTTTTCACAGACAAACATTGTAGGAACAGTAAAAGCCCCTGGAGACCTGTGGTATACACCCAGGCTGCTGGTTTAATTTTCACCTGCCAAGCAGGAGAATAGACAGGTAAATATTTACACACAGCAAAATTCTCTTCTGCTGAATTATTCCAGGAATTCAAAGCCCAGGAGAGCACTGCTCCCGGCAGAGTCAATGCTCTTTACCTCTGAACCAGGGCATTAAGCTGTAGTTAGCAATCTTGAGTGATCAATGCAAGAGGAAGATGGAGAGGCACGGAGAGTAGGGTTTGCCAATAGCCTTCTGCTGGGCCTGCTGTCTGCTCAAGCACATCCATCTTCCTTTATGGCCCTCTACATATCTTTACGCCATCAGGGTAGAAGGAAATCTCTTATGGAATCGTGGCAGAGAGTGTTTCTTTGCACTGGAGCGTTTGAAGACATTAATATCACTCAGATTTGTAGTTGACCAAAACTTCAGAGGCATTTGGCTTTAGAGTTGAAATTTTTCCCTGTGTGAAGGAGCCAGGCTGTGATTGTTCACCAGCTCTGTCTGATCTAAACCCTTAAATCCAATTTGAATTTGTGCCAGATGAATCTCACAGCTCTCAGCCTGCTACATCCCCAAACGCTATTAACCTCCCCATGAACAGTCACTGGCACGAAGCCCTTCAGCCATGCTTGTGTTCACAAGTCACTGAGAGTCTCCTGGGAAGTGGAGGGGTGTTTTATTTCCCCAAAGCTCCGGCTTTTGGAGTCACATTATCGCCTGCGCCTCTGCTTTTGGACAGAGAGAAGTCTGCAAATGGAAACCGTATTTGTCACAAGAGGAATAAGGCAGTTAAAAGGGAATCCGTGTGTACTTTCTGTTAAATCTCCTTGACCATAAGATTTAGAACAATCTTATGGTTTTTTAGGGGGAAGGAATGCATAGTCCTCAAGCGCGTGGTGTTTACCCAGACACTTGGCTGCTGATAGGACAGTGTTCACCATCATCCCTGGGTGGTGCGAAGCCCAGGGGATGCCTGCGTCGCTGCTGGGTGCCAGCCCAGAGGAGACGGGCTAAAGGGCCCAGCTGTAACTCCGCTCTGGAAAGGCACAGGGGCCTCAGTTTTAGAGCATAATTTCTTTTTTCCAACAGGTTAAACCCTCAGGGAGCAGTCAGCAATTAAACAGAAACACGGGCACAGTGAGGCATGATGTGCCTTCATCTGCCTGCAGAGCACTGTCCTAGGCTGCTCCACAAGGCTGAAGACCTTGCAGATCTGAGCTTTTTGCCATTCAATTCAGCAGAAAGATTTAAGTAAAACAAGAGACCATAACTTAAGATAATCATTCTCTATGACAAAGTGCTAAATATATTCCATTTGTGCTTTATATTGCCATTAATAGGCATGTGAGACTAAGGAAACGTGCCCACTGGTGAGGAGCAGCCTGGTAAGCGTGTGCTTAAGCAGCATCTGCACATGGAAGCGCTACATCAAGGCACAGTTACTTTATCTTCATGTGCAAGTGGGGATTTTATATGTATAGATAAAAGTGAAATAAAGTTTGGGAAACCCATTCACATCACTGGTAGAAGAATTTTGCTCTGAAAACCCGTGTGCAATGAATGCCTTTGGCCCTCTGAGCAGAGCACCAAAGCACATGGACCTTTGCAGGAGAGCAGCAGGTCGGAGAAGGCTGCCATTGCGGCTCCACGTGGGCAGGGATGCGGGGTCACAGGCTTGGAAACCCACTCATTCCCCTTAAAAAATCATGCTTTAGCAGGTATTTGAGCCCAAGAAGGATCCCACGTGAAACTGATGAAGAAAAAATGAAAACACTTGAAAATGCTATTTTGAGGCTTGCATAATTTGAATAAATGAGCATATTAACTATTCAATTATCTATGGCATTTTGAATATTTTATCATTCAGCCCACTCCTTCCTCTTTGCTATGACAGCATCCCTTTGCAGGAGCTGAGTGATCTTTTGGAAAGGTGCTGGAATTCCTCCTCTCCAGGCTGCATTTCCCAGGCACTTTGATGAACTCCCAAATGCAATGCCCAGGCAGCAGTTAAATGAAGATGGTCATTCTTCTCTTTGAGTTGCCTTCACAGTTTTATACCTTAGGGTTGCTTTAATGTCTGTTTTACTAGTTTACAATATCTATTGCCTTTTCTTCTTTTGTGATGTATAGGCTGCAAAGAAATACGTACTGTTCTCAATTTGTTCTAGTGGTGTGTACAGGGTAGGTGAGTTCTGCCAAAGTCATCGTGGGTTATGGTCAGTTACGAGTTTCTTTATGCTCAGTTTTCAGAGAAATCTTCAACTCCAAACATCTCTTGAGCCTCTTTTAAGGTGTGTTCATATCAAGGACAATTACCAAAATATTTATATTATCAAAGTACCACTATCAAGCACAAGATGTGGGATTCATCTGATCAAAAGCAGATACCTGCATATGTGCATATATCATATCATATATATATATATATCATACCTTGTCATCTAGATTTCCATTAGAATCAGCAGAATTAGAGATCCCATCAGAAAATGCTTCGCATCCCAATGTAGACAGTAGAAGTCGAAGAGTGCTTTAAACATGTTTTCTCTCCCCTGACTGAAGAGAGAATTGAGCCTGACAAGATGACTCTTTGAGGACAATCTTGCACTGGATTTAAAAATTAATTTGTAGTATCATCAGTAGTGTCATCAACAAGGGGAAATAAAAAAAGCTGCCTTCACAAAGAGTTAATTAGCAACCTGTGTTAAAACCATCCCCTCAATAGCAGTTGGCCAAAACCCACAGGAGGTGGGGTTCAAGCAACTACTAAGGCTGTTCCAAGGCTTTCAGAGGACGGGTGCTGTTCCTTCCCAATGGGAGCAGCTATTCCTGGTAAGCAGAATAGCTAAGCTACAGGGCTGCCCTGGGAAATGTTCTTGTCATTCTGGAAGTTTATTTTAGCTGCCTCTAAACTCAGTTTGAAGCTGTAAAGGCTGCTGGTGAGATGTCATCTGTAGGGATTTCTGATGGAAATGGGCTGGATCTCCATCTCTCTGCGGGTCTTTCTGAGGCTTCCCCAGCTGCACTTGCAGCATCTGCCAGCCCAGGTGCTGCAATGGGGATGGGTGACCTGTCACCCTCCTCCACCCATGTTGTCTTTAGTAAGTAGAGCAAAAGCTGGGGAGTATTTATGCTGAACCACAGCTGTCATGCTTCTCCTCCCTTGGCTCTGATTGCCTCCAGAAATTTATAGAACGAGCCTAGAGGCTGCTGTCCTCCTGCATTTTAAACGTCCTTCTCTTTCACTCATTACTTGAGGTTTTTCCAGGGCTGCTTGTGCTACTTTTAGTTTGGACCGTGAGGCTGCTGTAAAATGATTTGCAATTTGATTTGGGATCAAACCTCTCTTCTTTTAAGGCAGGCAGCCCAGGGGACAGCCGGGAAGGCTCCCCATTGCTCAGCAGTGCTCTTCAGCTATAGCAGGTGCTGCTGATGTGCTCCTCATGCCCACCTTATCTTTGTGGGGAAGATACCTTAGGAATAGGAGCTGTAGGTGCCCTAAGGGAGCAAGCATCTCCCCCAGCCATGTTTGAAATGCAGAGCTTTAATGAGCTCCATCTTCTCCCTTGTTCAAAGAGAGCCCCAATGTCCTTGTTCCACTAACATCTACTTTAATTAGCTCATTCATTTTCCAAGCATTTGCATAGGGGATGATTGAGGAATTAGGATAAGTCATTTTATGAATATTGCTATGAATAGTAAATGTTGTTCCCTATTAGAATGGATAGTTAATAAAACATTTTTATTTCTATTTTATGCTCATGCTCTATTTTCAAATAAAGCAATGAGAAACAATCAGACAAACTAATGCTTACTTTCAAAATGGGAAAATACTGTTCAATCTCTCGTCAAAGAAGCTGTGATAAAGTGGTTATTGCTTCAGCAAGTCAAGTTGTTGTAAAAGTGAAAATTAGATCAAAATTAGGAAGTAATATCCCAATTCATTTTTGGTAGGATGCTTTAATTATGGAGAGCAGGGGCAAGAGTTTTGAGGTGTATAGAAATTAATTTCTTAGTTAAATTACTATACATACAAGGAAAAGATGAGGACAAAAGGGGACAAATGATAATTAAAAGTGCAACACTTCTGTTCCAAGCAAAAGCAACACTGCAGATGGTACAAAAGTCACGTGTATGGGAGATAATCACAGGTCTGGGATATCCTGAGATAAATTCAGTTCTCACTTATTGTTTGTTTGCAGGTAATTTCAGCCCGCAAACCTCAGATAGACATCTTAGATTATCTTCACCTGTAAGGAAATCTGTATTTAAAACCAAGAATTACAGTTGTCATGTATTCCTGAGGCAAAAAGTAATGCATAACTTGATTTACTTGTGTGGCAGGAGGGGGGTAAGTCACTAAAACTGCAAAGAAGCTTTTGTTTCTGAAAGCCAGACACAAAAAGAATGTATTTAAATTGGTATTTTATCTCCCAAGAGCCAGTTCCAAAGATCGTTATTGTGAAAGTAAAGGATAATTGAGGATATTGCTAGACTACAATGATGAGCACTAAATGCTGACCTTAGAGCAGACATCATAACGCAGAGCAGTGTGAAAGAAGAAGTTAGATCAGGGGAGCTAATAATGGTAAAGAGTTTTATTTTTTAACGTTTGGATCTCTAGCTGCAATGCACGTGATCTAAACAGCAGACTGAAGTTCTCGTGGGTGTTGAATAAACTCTATGAACCCTCTTTGTGGTTGCAATCTCGTTCCTACTCAAGAAGGTTTTGCCTTAACTGTAATGGGAAAATGTCAATTAATGGGTGTTTAATGCTTAGAGGCACTCTGCCTTCTTGGCATGAGGCTGCTGGCACACATATTTCAAATCCAGGCAAGATTCCGCCCCCCCCCAGGCATGGGTGCAAAGAAACCCACTGCTGCAAGCCCGCTGAGTAGCACCTTGCTTGGTGAAGAAGTAGAAGAAACTTTCAACTTGGTGGTGGCACTGCATTTTGATCCCAAAATATGATGAGTACTACAATGAGCAATGAATATGTGAAGATAGACTGACGTAGTAATGTTTTCTCCTGGATTAGCAAGAATTTCCCTTTTATAGCTCATGGATCTGCCTTGCAGATCCCCAAAATTACGCCCTTTAGGAGCAGCTTCCCCAAAACACTTAAAACCTAGAAAAGATCATACCTGCTTGGAGCAGGCTGGGGGCTCAGACACCTTCCTACCTACTAATGAGCCCTGCTCTTTCAACCAAAGGGCAAAAGTCATTATCCGGGAACAAATATTTACTTCTCCCCTCATTAAGACTTTGGTGTGTGTGCTACGACTTCAGAGACTAACAGGGGACCAAAAAGTCTTGTTCCCCAGTGTTGGAGCTGCAGAGAAGATGACTCCAGACGGTTTCCAAAAGCTGGTAGGAAAATGAGCCATGAAAAGGCAATCCTGAGTCTGTGACTACAGCTGGGCACTGCAGCACCCAGGGAAGGAGCGCAGGCAGCTAGTACGTTGACGTTGTTCGGCAAATCTTATGCGGAGTTGTACAGAGCTGTAGGGGAGCAGTCCTTCATCTGAGGACGGATCCTGAGCAAAGCAAGCAGCAGAAAAAGTCTTAAACGCTGAAATGAAGGTCCAAGTAGTGCCACTTCTGGTGATTTAAATAATGCAGGAACTCTACTGACTGTCAAGAACTGCAAAGGAGAAGAGGGGAAAAAAACCGCAAACCCTAGTGATATGTGTCAAACCTCAGCTCCCGGGCAGGAGTAAGCTGTTATGTCCTATAATGCTGTTAATTCTTTTGTATTCCTTAATCTTTTTCAAATGTTTTTGGAGCCCAGCCAGCCTGGAGCACACGTTGTAAATCACTGATATTTATGGTATATAACTCTCAGTATATTTCACTTGTCAGATTTAAAGGCTGTTTTGGGAACCAGTCTGAAGATTACCTTCTGTAGAAAGTGTCTCTTAAAAAGTACACTGGAAAAAAAGCAAATGTGTCCGTCTAAAACATTTGGTATAGATATGCAAGCAGCCTTGGCATGCAGTAAAGGTCCCATCCACCTGTCCATACCTTGGACCCATTGCTTGATATCACAGGATCTGGGTTGGGATGGGGTTGAGGAGCAGGTCAGACAAACACAGATGTGATGACAGCGGGGACCTCCTGGAGATTTCTGCAGGGTGTGGAAGTTTCTAGGCTCTCTCCAATGACTGTCTCTGCTTGGCAGGCACTGGCAAACAAGTCTCATATATATTTCTTTTACATAATTGCTACCCTTTTTGGGCCTAACTCTGAAACTCTTGGTTCTTACTTAAAAATCAAGGGTCACATCAGCAGAGCTGCCCTTGCAAAGAAAGTTCAAGGCTTTTGGTCCAGCCTGGCCATCGCTCTGGAAAGCTCCAGCAAAGAGAGGTGTTGTAGCCAGCTTTGCATTCATCTGCCCATTAAACTTTCCAAGACTATTGTTCCTAAAGCTGACTTTTTTTAATCAAGGACCCCACTTTTCCTTCTGTTCTCAGTACTGCCACAGCAGCCACTTTGGTCAATGAGTTCCCTTTGGGTCTGAAACCCCACCATGGGGCATCCTTGCTTCTCCACTTAGGACTGGAGCTCTAGCGCTTGGTGTCCATGCCCCAAACCACAGCCCAGTGCATGCAGAAATACTTGCAGGAACGGATCTTCAAGTGTGAAATTCATTGCAAAGAACAACAACTACTTGAACAGATCCTGGAAAAATCTTTGTGAAAGTTTCAAGAAATAAGCACAATATTAATTCTAAACTGCCTTCAGCATAAAGTTTTGGATGGGAAGCAGTGAACAAGAAAAAGCACCATAGTCCTAATATTATCGGAGTAACAAAGGAATACTAAAAATATTCTCAGATGCGATTATCATAGCAGATAATATTAAAGACTGTGAAGCCCAAAGGAAATTACAACACGCACTGGAGATTAAGCAAGCCGTCTCCCAGCTGACTGCGCTGTCTACTCTACCGCACTCAGCTATCACTCATTAAACTCTGCAGTATATATTTGTTGCATGGCGAAGGCAGCAGTATTCATAGAAGACTCGCAGAGTGTGCGAGCTGTCACTTCATACGTAACCTTGTTAGAAATGACGTCTATTTAGATTAGCTGCTTGGCTAACCCAAGTCAGGCTGCAGGAGCAGATTAGGTTTCCACCCAGGAAAGCAGCATCTGGGCCTTATTGCAGTGCCTCTCTCAGAAGAGTCAAAAAGATTACAATATCCACGTGTAAACCTTTTATTTGGAGCAACTCCATGAATGCAGATGGCCTCCTTTGCTGTGTCTGGAGCCTCAGTACGCACATATCAGCCATCCTGCCTTTGAGGGCATCTAAAGGGTCTCCAGCGCAAACAGGAGCCAGGAATCACGCCGTCAAAATGTCATTTCTGTGCAATGTGCCTTTTCCACTGATGGGCTACATTTTTTTAGGTTTAGGCAGGGGCGGACAGGGTGCTTGGCTGTGCCAAGGTGCGAGAGGAAGATGGCTCTTAGATTGCACCTCAAAATTCACCGGACTGGACCCAGTTCTGCAGAGCCCATCGGCACAAAGCACGGAATCGCTGAGCACCACAGACTGATGCTCAGATGAAGCGAGCCGCTGGTCCTAAAAGACTGAAGTCTAATGCAACCATGGGATTTACTCCCCAGGCATGGAAAACGCCGGGTTGGGAATGAAGAGTTATTTCAAACTCCAGCAGGTTTACTGTGAAACAGTCGTCTTGACCAGAGAAGTGAAGATAAACTTCCAGGAAAATGTGTGGGTCCTCATTTTAATTTCAAATCCTGTTTAACTACAGTGCTAATTACCATTTAAAGCCAAAGGCTTCTGTTCACATTTGAGAATCTTGCAA
This sequence comes from Rhinoptilus africanus, assembly GCA_013400135.1. NCBI lineage: Eukaryota > Metazoa > Chordata > Aves > Charadriiformes > Glareolidae > Rhinoptilus > Rhinoptilus africanus. The sequence continues at coordinate 423,774 of VXBO01014517.1, forward strand.
GCAGGGTTTTTAAAACCTTTTTGATTCACCTTTAAATAGCTGGCAGTCATCATCTTTGCATCAAAGTTTAATTTGCTCTGCGCCAGTACAAAGTCCTCACTACTTGGTTGGCAAGGCTGCTTGGGTTAATTACTGTCTACCAGGAAAAGGACAAATTAAAAGTAAATAGCCAACAGGTCCAACTAAATAATGAAAGAATTGACTGTTGCATCACACGCGGGGATTTGCACCTATTAAATTTGAGTGTATTCGTGTATAATGACATCATCTATATTTTCTCCTCTTTGAGTGCATTTGCAATGTTTGCACAAGAAACAAGACAGAGGTTTTACTAACTAAGCCCAAATTTGCATTTGCCTCAGTGTAATCCAAAGTAGGAATCGTTTCAGCAGTGGCATCCCTGGAAGGTGTCAGCCTGGAAAAGGAGCAGTCACCTCGCCCTGGCACATCTCATGTGCCAAAGCTACTGCCATTTGGGGTGGATGCTCCTTATCTCAGGACATGCGAAGCTTGGGATGGTTGATCCAGCGGGTCAAGAATAAAATCAGCCCAGATGGTAGTTTTAGTCCTTTGTATGTCCCTTTGTCAAGCATGTAGATAGACAAACAGTGATTCTTTTAAATTCTTTTCATCCCTGCAAGCAAGTACCATGCTCTTATCTGCAAAACATTGTGCTATTCCTGCCCTCAGCTTTTCCCTTCAAAACAGTCTTTTCCGATTTTATTGTGTGCTTTACCCTGCTTCTAGTACTGAGTTGGGTGTCTCCTGCTCCATGTGAGGAGCTCTGAGAACTGCTGGGGCTCTAGAAACAGGTCTCCCAATATTAATCTCCAGTTTCATCGCGGCCCTACAAGTTATAGAAAGACGAAACTAAATGCCAGTGGAAAAAAAAAACAGAGTCAATGTCTGAAATATCCTATGACAAAACTTTGTAAAATAAAAAGGTTACTCACGCAAAGAAAAAGCCGACAGAAAGATACTCCCCACAGCACTTTAGTAAGGTGTCGGAAGATGGCAGAAGTCAGAAGGACTTTTCAAAGGGCTTCATAATGTGAAAGGAAAAAGGAATATTTAATGTAGCTGTTACGGTGGAATGTGTTTCACTTATGACCCAACACTAGTCTCCACCTCCCCACAGTCACTCTGACTTCGGTGTGCTGAAAGGACAACACTGAGCACCTGTAAAATATCCTGTAAAAATATAGGCATTTCATTTGGAAAATGACTACAATTCCTTCTTTTGACACAGAATTGGGGAAATCACGTTCCATTCATTTGAAAAGCACTTCAAAATTAGCATCTATCTGTATATTACTTGAGAACTTAAAAAAAACAGTGACCTGTGCAGAGGCATAATAAAAAACTCTGTTTGATGCCGGTCTGTGGTCCATAAAACAGATATGGGTTGAAACGTGTAATGGTCAGAAAGGTGAACCAGGCAAAGTATTAAAAGCTTTAGAGTTCAGCTTTGGTGAAACTCACCTGGAAGGTCCCTGGCACACCTCATCGCAGAGGGAAAATGCAAAACCAGCAAAAATTCAAGGTAAAGAGGTAAAAAAAAAAAAAAAATCTGGTTTGAAAAGAGCAGGTTTGGTGAGCAGAGGTTGAAAAGGTGAGGGCTGATTACCTGGAAAAAGAGGCACATGATGTGGGAATATCAGCATTTGGCAAGTAACAAATGTCCTGGAGAAGGTAGCGTGGGAAATTCCGCCTCCTCCATCTCAACACTTGGGCATAAAGGCATTCAAATAAACTAAAAAGAGAAATGGTTTTATATGCAAAACAGTGATTTCCCAATGGAAATCACCACTTCAGCCAGTCAATGAAATAAGGCACACGGCAAGACCTAGATTTAGTGGCTAAGATGAATATTAGGAATATCCAGAGTGCCTGCAATTAGTCATAGCAGAAATGTTGTGGAAGAGATGAAAATTCACGTTTTACCACTCAAAGCAATCCCTAGCTATAAAGGTAAAACCTCATTTGCTTAGTGGATTATTCCTCATCTGCTTATTTCAGGCTCTGGCTTTCCTTTGAGGCATCTATTATAAATTCTTGTCATCAGAAACAGTGATTCTTTATGTGAACATTGAGTCTAGTTCTATGAGTTTGAAGATTTTTAAGCTTAAAAAGTGCAGCTTAACATGAGAAATACCCACAAAGTGACTCTGAGAATGTGTGAGTTACAGGCAACATTTGCTTTTTTATTTCTTTTCATAACTGAAGTGAATCTGCACCTTATATGTATAAGGTGTTCTTTTTTGGTTTTAGCCAAGCCTTATGAAACAAGAAGTTTGTGATTTTGCACTATATGCTAAGGCTACAGTCCACAAATTCAAACCTTAACTATATTCAGAGCTTCGTGGCCAAGTTGGAAACTTATTTCATTGTTATCGCCATATGTGTTATGTCCACTTCCAGTCATACAGGAGGGCTCGTTTCTAAGCCAAATGGAGACACTTACACTGATTTACCTCCTAGACAAGTCCGATTTGACTGATTTAATCTTTTGCTTTTCTCATCAACTGAGAATCAGAAATGCCAGTTCAGCTGTGTCTTGATTTCCCTCACATTAAGTGAAATGAGTTTTCCATAGGCTGGAAAAGAGTAATAATAATAATAATTTTCAGTATTCTTGTGAAAGATTTCAGTTCAGAAAAAAACCTGTTTATTTGGACAGCTTTGGGGAAGGCCATGAAAATACTTATTTTTAAGTTTTATTTTTTTTTTTTCCAAAATGATGGATCCAAATCTTCTTGTCCTCATGTTCCCACCCCAGCAAAGATGTTTTGCAGTGCGGGGGCCTCATCCAGCCCGGTGCTCCTCACCAGCTGGGTACTTTGCCACGCTCCACTCGCCATACATAGAATTTTTACTATATAATATCTTTCCTCCGTAGTCTATGCAGCGAGGAATGGCTGCATGTAATTTCCTTATCTTTCCTAGGTGTGCAGTTCCCAGCTTTATCATGTAATTTTCCCAGCGCTGTTTTGAACATTTCCAGATTCTTGCTAATAGTTTTCCTTCAGTTCTTGCTCCCAATTAACCTTTCATAATTCCTTTAATCCAGTAAACTGCACTTTCCACCATTTACATTTTTTATCTTACTAATTGAGTTTTTTCATCTCCATCTTTTGATTTCAAATCTAATTATATTGTTATCGCTGGTGTAAAACCAGTAGGTTATTGATAACTTCTCTTCATTACTAAATTAAACTCTGCCTTATCATTGTTCATTGCTTAGCACTCTGATGTGGAAATCAACCTTCGCTCGGCTCTTCAATCCTTTCCACTGCTTCCCAAGGCCTGATTTACTAAATATCTTGTGTTAAATCATTCTGCCCAGCCTTCTTCAATAACAAAATGCAGCTGTGGCTTTGTCCAGGCTTTATTAAAAATACATGACAAGCAGCAAGAGATTAGCCTATCACTCTGTGAAAGGTTCAAGTGTTCCTAAGCAAAACTGCGTATATATTATGAGGAAACAGAAGAAACGTTTCTCCAGGAACCTTCAAAATCTTAGAGTAAATGCAAAATTTCTGTAATGCTTGTGGCACAAACATCCCTCAAACACATTTGCGTATATGTTACCTGCTGTGTCACAGAGTAGGAAATATTTAGCATATTATATATTCTTGTGCCTAGAAAATCTGAGGGCTGTTGCATATCCTTTACCAGCCTGTGCTTCAGATGAATAAACTGAACACTGATTTGCGTCCATGTTGGAAGAGATGACTTTGTAAAACCCAATAATTGGGTGAGGTTTTTGCTACGAGGCAAGCTGATTGCAAGGTTTTCATATAATGGTAAAATAACTACTCTGACTAGCATGGACTAGCAAATATTAAATACAAGAAAGGGCTCTTTCCAGGGAAGGAAAGTAAAACACAGCCATCAGCAGAAACCTGGGTCTAGACACAACGCACTCGAGATGTGCACGCCATTATTTGGCTCTATTTAGGGGATCTGAAGGCTGTGGAAGTGGGAAACCCCATCCAAGTGTACTGGTTGCCAGTGGATTTTCCCATCCGGGTGGATTGCTGTCATCTTATTTTCCCTTTCCACTCAGATTTCAATAATGGCACTCGCAGGGTTAATTTCCTTCAAAGCTCACAGGGCAGGTAATTATTTCACCACACTGTGGAGTAATGTTTTTTTCTTAAGGATTAAAATGTTGCCTTTTCTGTGTTCCTGCTTGTAGTCTACCAAGCTTCCAAGCCAACAAATCACCATCATCCGATGCTCTTAAATACCAGATTTCTGGCCACCCTTAGTCGCCAAGTAATAAACTGAATTGAATTAAATTAAAACTTTCTTGGAAATCCTGCTCAGGCAATTTTTAATCACAGCAATATTGCAAAGGCTACACCAGCTGACCTGACAAATCTTTATTCCACAATGATTAACTCGTCCCAGATTGCATACAGTTAGCTTTTGCTGCAAGAGACAAAGCCCCTTGTTCAGAACAAGAGCAAATCACGTGTGGAAAGCACTTCAGTGGGAAGTGAGGGTCATCTCACTTCCACGGCACAAAAGAGAAGAATTTTAAAAATTTCAGAGATATTCAGTTACTAATGGTAGAAGGCCATGCAAGTTCATAGAGAGCTCTGAAGGGCAATATGGTACGGAATAAGAAATAAAGTTAGTTATCAGCTACATAGGAATGAAATTGAACTGGACATTCATGCTACAGAAGAAGAAAATGACTAATGGGATGATCAGACAAAGAGATCAAAAGCAAGGAGGGCAACTGCCAGAAAATTATTTCCAGCAATTACTGGACAAGACAGGACTGGAGCTTTCTCATGACAGGAGGATAAAGCCAGGGTCTTGCTAATCTTTCAGAGAAGAATATTTAGAAGATAAGATGGGCCAATGTCAAATTTAGTGTAATTTTGCTGAAATTACTTGAGAAACTCAAGAGACTGATATAGTCCTATGAGTTCAAAGTTATACAAGGGCTGGAAACAGAGTACGGCACTTTACCAGCTGCAACATCATTTCACCTTGGTCAATAATTTATCATATTGAGTTTTACAAGTAATTTGTATGGTATCTTGGCATAACTTTGTGATACGGAGAAACATCATCCCTTCTATAAGATTGCAGTAAAAGTTTACAAATCCTTCCCCTGCCCAGCGTAGCCCCTTTGCCACCAGCTCCAGAGGTGCAGGTATCACATTATTATCCTTACTGAAAGTTTAACCAAGCCCATACGATTGAATAACCTGCGGCACAGGGTTTTAGATCCCAGCCTTTCCCTTTCTACTTTATTCCTTGCAACAAAGTGAGAGTCCTGTTATCCCCTTTTTTTTTTTTTTTAACGTGGGATATTTTCTTCCTCCCTGCTCCCTGAGGACTGGTAGGTGCTTTGTAAGTGAGATACAGCAAACAAAACCAGAGTCCCTTGTGCTTCCCCATGTAAGCTGCATTGCAAGGAGCCAGGCTGAGCCTCCTCCTCCTCATCAGAAAATAAAGAGGAAGAGTTGCTCTTCAAATGGACTTGAGTGACCCTGTCCTGGGTCTAAGAGTTACATTAATTTTATTTTTTTTTGGGGGGGGGGGTAGAGCAGTGGATGTTAAGAAGTGGAACACAATTAAAGCTAATGAATGTTCTCCAGCCTTTGATAAAACATAGCCTAGATCCTGTACTGGAATGAGCTCAGGGACAAGTCAGACTTCAGGGAAGCTTTACCCATTTGCACCTGCTTACCTTCTGCGGCTTAAAATCTGCTAAGTGCTTTCCTACCATGAGGCTTATTTTGGGCACAGTCAAGGTGTGTTGCCATTTAAAGGAGTGCCATCACGGTAATTTTCACCTTCTTTAAATTCCCTGATGCTCTGCTATAATAGAAATAAATGCCTGAATACACTTGCGGAATGCTTTGTTTTCTTAGGATAATTCAGAGATCATCTACCTAAATGTGAGGTGGTTGCATGCGCTTTGTTATTCCCTGTATGAGGCATAGACTGCAGGATATGCCATGGGATGGTAAAACCTTTAAATCCTATTCTTGATGGACTGAAATCAACCAGGATATGCAATGGTATGGTAAAACTTTTAAATCATACTCTTGATTGACTGAAATAAGTATCGATCCCACTAATTTAATGCAAATACTGGTATTTACTGCCTGCCAGTTCAAGTCTTCCAATTGATAACGCCCTGCCCGACAGCAAAGCCCAAGGATTGTTTCTCCACCCCTGAAGCCTGGGCAGAATCCTTTAACTTCATCAATCAGCATATCTCTTACCTCGGATGTCCTCTGCCTCTCCAGGGAGCCCTAAAGTCTCCCAGAGCTGGAAGGTGTAGGTCGATTAAGCATGGTTTGCTGAGCCTGAAATGGGAGCAGTAATTCAATCCCCGAGAGCTTCAGGAGCACGGGGTTTTGCACCAGGCTGGAAAAGGCTTCCCAACTCTTCCAAAGATGCTCCAGGGAACAACTCCTCCCCCGTCATCCAGGTCTGATGTTCACCTTCCCTCTCTACTTTTCATCCTTGATGGAAAGAACAGGCAGAGCTCAATGGCTGGGAGTTTCCCATCAGACCAGGCTGGCAGATTACCTTTAACAGCTTTTCCTTTCAGACAGATGCATGAGCACCTGTGAACGAGGGAAAGAAAATCTGAACAGGAGATAGAAATCTGGGAGGCACAAGAAGAACTTGTCCCTCCACATTATTTCCTGATAACATTTTCTGTTCTATGCACAAGTGTCAATTAACTTCTTGTAGGTTTTCATTATATGATTTATGGGTCACTCCTCTGTGTTTTGTGTGCATGTACACATGGAATTTAATAGTATTGGCTTATGGGGTTCATGAACCTTCCCTGCCTGCATCTCCTTCTTGGCCAGGTGGGTTACTTCCAAAAATCAACAGATTTAAGCCATGTTTGAGGTCCTGCTGGGAGAAGACCTGGCTCCCAGCTGGCCTGGGAATCCAGTTTTCCTTTGCATTTAAACTTGGACATGTGGGAAAAGAGGATGCTGGGATGTGCTATTGCTCCACCATGGAGGAAGGACATGGTGGGACATTGCACCTGAGCCTAAAAGCACTCCTGGGTCCTCCACTATTTCTAAGGGGGGACAGGTCCCAGGAGGAGAGGTGTCCCTTAGGGCTGCACCTGGAGAGCCGAAGAGAGAGCAAGGCGGTCCCGTGACAAGCCCTGGAGGAGTCACGAGTGGTGGCCTCTGCAGAGGAAACCACCGAGTGGGAGGAAGGAAATATCACCTGGTTTGTTGCGGGGGTGATCAAGCTCAAAGATGAAGGCCATGAGTCAACAGAAAACAAACACAAGCCTGCTTTTCCCCAGTGAAACCTCAGGGATAAAGCATGGTGGGAAGGGGGTGGAGGATTTTTCAAAGGAGGTGGAAAGGTGAAAAAGGTGAAAAAATGTGATGTAAGCCCTTTTTTTGGAACCTATTTTGGTACCTACTTTGGTACTATTTCTGTTCCAGCTTGCCTAATAGACTCAAATCTGCATTTCCAGAAACAAAGAGTTTACTGGGCTTATCCTGTCCTTCCTGATTAGGCAGCGGAGTTTGCTTCTGTGCTTCTTTGGAGGTAGGAGGATTTTTCAAATTTTTCTGTTTTTTTTTTTTTTAAATATCAAAATTTTTCCAAAAAATAAAGAGTTTTTTTAAGTCTTTCTTTTTTGGACACCTGCAAAAAAAAGCCTACAGGATACTACGGATACAAGAGGAGGGGGGGGAAAAAAGCATTTTCTTTTCAGGCATGCCAGATAGCGCAGAGAATTTATGATGCTGTTGCAAATGAAAGTCAGACTTTGTGACAAATGAGTCATTATTAGCCTGTGAAAACTATCACTCAGTTTAGTTAGCTAGGGCATTATTAAGCTGAGAAGGACGTGATGGGACATTTACAGGAGCAGACAAATGGTTCTCCCTTGCGCCCACCTGTATTGTTTATGACACACACTTTGCTGGGTTTGGCAGGGTGCCACACGAGCTGTGTTAATTTTAGCAGCAAGGACACTAAAGAATGCAGACATGGTTAATAATGTATGCTGCTGGGGTCCTCTATTTTCTCTGCTTTTCTTGTCACGGTCCTCTGTGTGTTCCCTGTGAGACAAGGGAGGGAGGGAACCAGACAAAAAAAAAAAAAAAAAAAAAAAGAAAAAAGAACCCCAAATTCCCAGCACTTGTCCTCCTAGAAGGCACAAGGCCAAGTTGTATAAATGGGGAAAAGCATGCGGTGCCTTTTTTTAAAGATGAGCCTGTTGAGAAACTGGCCCCCGTCCTGAGTGTGCCCGTTGCCTGCGGGCATCCCTGTCTGATTTTAGCGATGCTGAGCAGCTTCGGCGGAGGTCGGGGGGTTGACAGAGGTTTCTGTGATGGAAACAAGGCTGAGTTTCCACCTGCTGTTGTCTGCGGTGCCTGTTAACACCACCTAGCAAAGGGTCTCTGCACCCTCCTCCTTCCCCTTCACCGTGCCTAGTGAGGAGCAGCCCCACCGCTGTCGCTCCTGGCCTCACCTTCCCAACTGCCTCCCCCTCAAAAAGCCACATCCAGAGCTCCCCTTTCCACACTGTATGGAAGCAAGCACGGTGTTTCCCTTCATGTTAAGGATAATCCCCTTCTTGTTTCTTTTTTCCCTTTCCCCAAGTTCTGGGTGCTCTTGGCTGCAAGCTCTGATGGAGAGGACTCATCCCTCTTCATCCATCTGAGACGAATTTGTCTGCTATCGCAAACAAGCCACAATGGAGAAAGCACCAAGACTAATGTAGATCTTAATAAGAGGGATTCAGTTTCTAACATACTTATTATGACTGATTAATTAAATGTCTCATAAATACAAGGAAGACAGCCGCAATTCCAGTTTCTGAGCAAAATAAGTCCACCTACTGTAATAAATCTGTTTTTAAAGCTTTATGGATCCTCTAACCTTTGAATTATCATTGCCTTTTTTGTTACTGTCTCCAGCAATGAATCAATTGTCATGCCATTTTCCAGCAAATGTTATAACCCAGTCATTCACAAACTCCTGTTGCAAATCCGCCTTCCTGCAAACTCTTATTTGTTAATGCAACAACCTTCAGAATCATCCATTTTAAGAACAGCAGAGTGGGATCAAATTTTTGAGCATAATGACAATGTCAGTGCAGTTTATGAAACCATAACAATGTAAGAAATGACATCTGGTAAGCCCATCATGCATGTAATGTACGGTTAGCTTCAATGCTTCCTCAGAGTTTTGCTCTCTCTGTAATGTATGGGTGGCAGCGTGCCATCAAAGGCAGGAGAATCACCCAGCTGCCTTGAATATCAAGTGGAGAATATACTGTGCTTCAGCGGGCAGGCGGGTGGCACAGGAATCTTGATGCGGACGCCCTGCGGAAATGCTGCCGATAAACAACGTCAGAGGAACAACCTTGCAGGCCCACCAAGGAAGGTCTCATCTGGGGGGATGCTTTTGCGTTCATACGGAAAGATTTCGGTGGGTACCCAGAGCCTGGGCTGTGGCGTCCACTCAGTCGAGCAGCATCTCTCAGCTTTAGGTAGAAATTAACTCCACTTGCTCAATGCAACCAGCTCATTCTCCTTTAATTAAGGCTTCTTTCACACCTGGGAAGAAACCCCCGGGTGAAGTTCTGAGGTGGATGATGGAGCGAATGGAGCAGAGGGTGGGGTGCAGGGCACCGAGCCGTTGCTGCCACTGGCACGTTTTCACGAGGATGTTTCCAAAAGGAGTAGAGTTTCCCACAGCAACAGTAGTCTAACTAGAATCATGGAATGGTTTAGGTTGGAATGGACCTTAAAGATCATCTTGTTCCAAGGAGCTTACTCTGGAAGGAGTGATAATGGGAAAAAATTATGTCTTTGACATAACCCAGCCCTTAGAGCCCATCTGTCTGCCAGTGGTAGTTACAGACACTGATGACTGAAATATGGGTGCTTTCCAGCCTTTAACGTATTTATCATCACATCCTTTTGAGACAGGGCAGTGCAGCAGTGCAGCTGGAAAAAGGAGAGTGATCTTTGTGTTGCCTCAGCATCCAAGATTTTAGCAGTCAGGGATTTAGGCTAAATGACCAACCATGGTTTCATCCATAGATAAAGTAGAGAAAAAAGCCCTTTTACAGGGCAATTCATCCTTCCTGTCTTGGACACCCTTCCTCAGAGGTCTTTGAAGCCCTGGCCCTCAAGCATACGACTTATGCAGCTAAAAATGCCTGAGTCTGAGAGCATGGCACAAAGTCCCACTGAAAGCAGCACCCCGAGCCCTGCATCTTCCATTAATACACCCGCCAGCTCCGGCATCACTCACGTCTGGAATCGTCACAGAGAAACGCTCTCCTAAGTCAGGCTCTTCAGTTTCTGTACAACAGCTCGTAAAGTTAGTACCTTTATTTGCACAACCATTGGTTTGCTTGGCATTGGGACCCCACTCCAACATCGAGGTGACAGCTAAAGCACCAGCAGAAGGAAGGGGAGGAAGAGCCACAGATAGGTTAGCCCTGGAGACATCTTTTCATGGCAAGAGAGGATAGATAGTTCATTGTGAAGGGACTTAAAAGGTGTTGATTTCCAGGTGTACTTTTAAGGGAATGGTGTAAATTGGGAGGTAAACGTGATGGGAACTCTGCTGAGACATCTCTGGCAAGAAGCTACAGTAAATGTGAATGTGACTGAGGTCTTTGGGCAACAATTGTGCAGTCTTTTAGAAATGCCAAGTACAGTAAATGAAACACGCGCACACCTCTTCCTACTTTCAACATATGTCCTTTTTTGAAACTGGCCAAATGTCATTGTTTGTGCCTCTCAGGTTTAGAACGTTCAACTTGCCGTAATTGTGGAATACTTCCAACAGCAAAGTGGGGCTTGTTAGCAACTGTAACCTTCAACAATATCGAGACCACTTCCAAATCTCCAGAATTTTAATAAAATTATGTTTTTTGTTAATGGTGTCACAGGCTTATAACTGAGGAATGCAAATAACTAACAAAATTAAATCCTTTCAGGCATTCCCATGGCTGATTTTTTGTTTATTTATTTAATTTTAATATATGATGGCGGGAAACCATCTTCTATTAAATTATGGGTAGCAAAACATAGCCTGGCTCTCAAAGCAAGGTCTCACTGGTAGAGAGAACTCATTAATGTCATTCAAATAAATTGGTGTGAAATATGATCATCCCAAGCAGTACATTTATTTACACTTGCGAATCTGAAATAATACAGTTAAGATATATGAGGCAACAATTAGGGAATATGTCTGCAGGTATTCAAGGAAATATCATTCAGCTTCTGCTGCAAAAAATGAATATTTTATTGCCAGTGTATCTGTCTAATTGAATAATGAGGATGCTAACACTCTTTTACAGGTACAGCAGCAATGGAAATTTCAACTAAATATAGAACTAATTCCCCTGAAGTAGTCCTGGTATAATAAGAGGTTTTGTGTCCGCTCTGCACAGAAGATTTCTTCAACTTCAATTGCAAAGCCCTGGTGATGCCCAACGGGTTGCTGCAGTGGATGCCCTGCTCCATATGGGGTGCACCCCAACACGGCACAACCTCCAAAATGTGGTGCTTGCGATGTCCAGGCTGGAAGAGGAAGCAGTGATGGCAGCGGGGGTGGGCAGGACTGGAGTCTTGCAGTGAGTAGTAGATGAGCAGTTTGGAACCACAAGATTATTCCTTCCAATTTGCAGAATATATTTTTAAAAAGAGGAGCACGGAAGGGAAGTTGCCGTGGAGAGGGCTGGTCTTACCTAGACTTTTTCAGGTTGATCTAACCCAGACCTTTTCAGACTAATCTAACCTAGAAATTTTGTTGCGTGTGCTACCTTAACTCTCCTCCTTTTTGCCCTCTCCCCATGGCGAAGCACAAAGCCCAGTGTAGGGCAGATGTCTCCATGCTCCCAGGAAGCACCACCTCCAAAGCCATCACCTCCTCATGTCCAATGGAGCATTTCAGCTACCTTCATCCTTGAATTAGGACCATTCAGAGGAAGGGGAGCAAGAGGGTGACAGCTCTGTGCCATCCCAAGAGGCTGAGCACAGTGATTGCTCCTGCTCTTGTCCCACCTCCAGGCTTTGCTCTGTCTTTACAACGGTTCTTCAGCACACACAGAGGGTCTGGAGAGAGCAATCGGGACTTCTCAGGTTTGCTGAGCCCTCCAGGCCATATAACAAGAAACTTCAGCAATGCTCTCGGCTCATTTCAACAGTAAATGGCTTTGCCCTTTATTTACTTACCAGTAGTAAAGGCTGCTACTGTGGCAGGGTCTTATTCTATTAACATTATTGTTTAATTGTACTGTAAAACCCTGTGGCAATACTTTGAACATCAATATCCACTAGTGTCGTTTCACACTACGGTGTAGTGTGAGTCTACTCTGTTAAAAAAGAAGCTGTTAGCAGGTTGATAATCAGTACAATACAGTACAATTTTTTTAGACTTCTGGAATCAGCTGAAGCATCATGATGAGGGCTACATCTGGGGATAAAAAAGTACAAATGTATTAGGAGGTTATGATTACTACACATGTCGTTGTCATATCAGTCATTTAGCAGTCATATCCTAATAAACTGCTGTGAAATTTGTCATTTCAAAGTCAGATTAATTCAGATTCCTATAATAAAGTCATCACATCACACGGCTAAGTAATTATGTTCAGGCTTTGTCACTGCAATGAATGTCTGTGTGCCTAAGTACTGAGGGGGACTTTTTTTGGGCTGCTGTTTTCTTATTGATGAATCAGTCAAACAGGCTCTTTAATAACTTTCCTCTGGAAAGGTATTTTAATAAGAATCCAGAAAGACAAGGGGGGGNNNNAACAAGCGGGGAGGGGGGGGGGGGGGGAGAGATCACCTTATTTGAATAATATAATAACTACTGGATTCTCCACGCCATTCTTTGGGAACCTGTGGATTCATGGCACTCATTACAGATCAAAGAACTTAATTCATCTGTAAATCCTTGTTTGTGCACAGAAATACAGAATAAGTTAGAGAGTCAGCATATGTTAGAGTGAGCAGCAATCTGTTACGGTAGCAATTTCACTGCTCGCTGTGCTACAGAGGGTTGTGCTACAACACGGCTCATTATAATGGATGTACTTTATTTTGTTCAACCAGTCACGGTAAAAATATTTGGCTAATGTTTTCATTGCCCGCCATCTGTGTGGTCAGCAAGGTTGTTCAACAACATCCGAAATGCCACTGCTTCAAACAAGGGCTTAATTGAAATTTAATCAGATAGATCTTTTCTATTAATTAAATACCGGCTGATTAATGCGACCTATTTCAATATGAAATAACTGTGGCCCAGATTCGGCTGGGCTCAGGCTCGGTGTGAGTCGCTCCCTCTCCCAGGGGTGGCTGCTGACTGCGGCGCAGCTCAGCCGGTGCGAGCAGCGCGAGGGAGGCCGACTCTGTCCCCAAAAAAGCCGTTTAAATGCTGCCAAGCCAAATATCAGAAAAGTGCCGTAATTAAGGTTGTGAGCACAGTTCGGATCCAGCCCTTCCATTGTTTATGTTGGGGTCAGACGTCCCTTTGTCTGGCCCCGCTCAGCGTTCAGAGAAGGTGTTGCGGTGTTTCCTGGCATTGCCATCGTGGACCTCGCGCCGCCCCTTGCCCTCTCTCCAGAACTGCGCAGCTTCATGGATTCTTCTTTGCCCTTGGAGGCTTTCGTAGAACATCTCCCACTGATGTCTTAGGTCTTTTGTGTACGTGAAGGGATTTGCAACCTTGCTCCTAAGGTCATTTGGGGTTGGACCAGAGCCAGATCTAGCCCAGCATCCTGTCCTTGACCTGGCCAGTAATGAATTTTTGGGGTACGGTCCAGGACAGGGTGAATTTTCCAGCTCCCTGGACCCAGCAGGTGGGTGACTGTGCTGGAGGCTCATCCTGCCCGGTGCCAGTAAATGCAGCATCAGCACATCTGCAAACACTTTTTCCTCCCACTAATGCTTTTTGGCCTCCACCACATACTTCAGCTACTAAAAAACTCAATGCATTGTCTCCATAAAGGCAGTGGTGAGCCCTGCGGCCAGCATCTGATGTCAGGCTTCTGCTGAGTTATATGAGCTGGACAAGGGAAGGTAAGCAAATGTCCCGATGAGCATGAAACACGCTGGGCAAGGAGGAGTGAGTGGGTCGTTACCTGTCTTAACGACCTACCCAGGTCATTACCTGTCTTCCAGCATAAGGAGCACAGACTTTATGCCTTGACCTGGGTCACAGGGAGCTATGGCAGAGCTCAGAACATAAACACATCTCCTAAATCTCAGTATTTTTCCTTTTCAGAAAATCTTTTTGTATTACAGCATTTAATAAAATAGGTTCTTTTATCACAATGTTTTTGGAGGTCAGCTGTCTCTTCTGATCTTATTTCTCAATGTTTCTAATTAAGTTACTGTGAATCCCATCAGGTTTCAAACGGAGGAATCGAGAACCATCACTTTCATGATCTAGTTAATACCTGTAAATATCAGCTGTCGCCCACTTCCCGCTATGAAGTAATAGGTGGAAAGAGGAAGACACCATAAAACACATTTTACTTAAAGGCAAGATGCAATAAATGATTTCTATATCCTTTGAAACCTAAGTGGCTTTTCCTAAGGCAATAAATATCTTTTTAGGACCCAGCAGATGTACCCTTTTTATCAGTTCATATTTTTTTTTTTTTTAATGCTAGGGTTTCGGGTGGGGGGTGTGTGTTTATTTGGTCCTTGGACATCTTCAAGCTTGCAGAGCAGGTCTGCCTGCTGAGCAAGAAAACTCTGCATGGTGAAAAGGCCTTGAAAGCCTTTCCTGTGTCACCTGCGGGCAAGGAGGTCCAAAGGACAGTACACAGGGCACGATGCTGACTCCGGGCACACCAGCGCTGTGTCCGCCTCTGCGAAGTGCCCTTGCTGCATTGCTGCAGAAGCTAAATAAACTAACCTTTTTTTGAGGTAGAAGGAGAAGACATGATGACTGAGCTTATTTTCTCAAGAACTAAGGAAATACCTGAAAATGTGTTGATATACCAACACTTGCAGATTATCAGCTCCTCTAGAATGACCTGATGGGTAAAATTAAAAAGTCGGGTAACCAGGTTCAGATGTGACTGTTTACACCAACAAGGATGTAACTATTTACACCATCCAAAAATCAGACCAACCCATTTATTGTTTTTTCACACGAATGAGTAATGACAAATTCTCTCTGTTACATATCACCCTAACTGATTTCCCCTAACAATTTACTCATCATTTGTGAGCTATTTATGAAAGGAACCTGCACTTCTGCATCTTATCTCTTGAGTTACTGCATGGTTCGATCTGACGGTAAAACCACATGTGCTCTGGCCTGTTCAGCGCAGGGAGATGTGCAGAAAATGGGAGTGGATGGATAGAAATGGGAAATCGCCGCTGCAGCTCACACACCCAAATTGTTCCTCCAAGGGCAACAGGATCAGACCTAGAAAATGGGATGAGAACTTAAGGAAGTCAGAGGAAGTTTTTGCTTGTTTTCCTGTGGGTTTTTTTTTAACTTTGTCAGTGTACGAAAAAGTGAAGCGGACTCAGCACCATTGGAAATGCCCCCCCCAGTGAAAGGCAGCAAATACACTGTACTCAGCGCTGTGTGCAAGCTGGGCTCAAGCATCAGGCAGCCGCTGCTCGGCTGTACCAAAGCTGCGCCTTCAGAGCGCCCTGAGGAGTTCCTTGGCTCCAAGTAATTCGCTGCTTTCTCCCTGCAGCACCGCGTTACCGCAGCAGCGTCACAGCTCCCGGAGGTTCCGACCCAGCTGCAATGTCCCCGCTTTTTCCAGGGAAACAGTAAAACTGCACCCCCGTTCCTTCCCTTGGGGAAAATCCCTGGACATGAAAGAAAGAAGTCCACGAGGCTCTGGGCTAAATTAGTATCCTGAAACATAATTGGCAAGTTTTTGTATAAGCTCATTTTCAGAATTTTACCTTGATTTTTATTTTTGTAAAATCTTTGCTCCAGGTTGTATAGTGAATCGGAAGCGGTAGATATTTCTGAAAGAAGAGAATTCAGCTCCATCATTAGCCTCAGTGCTGAGCACCGAAATACTACTCTGTAATACTTTTGATGAGTTTGATACTCATAACTACCATTAACATCCCTGAGAGGACCAACCTTGTCCTTTTCATCATTAGTAGAATAGTTATGAAGTGCTCCCACCACCCTGATAAATGGCCCTAGTCCATAAATGAGTCAAGCCTGGACCAGATGAGCATCATCTTAATAGCAGAAGAGATGGGAATGAATAGGATAACTCACACCGGCAGCATGCCTTTGTCTTCTTCCCAGGGAGTTTGGGAGGTGTTGGCTAAATCAACAAATATTTACTATATGAAACAGAAAGCATCCTGTGTTTGAGCTGTAGGAATAGTAGATTGAAATGCAGGAGAATCCCATATAATACAAGTAATCCCTTTATCTCACTGTGAGGTGCATGTTGTGTTCTGAGTTACATGTTATAAATTGTAACATGAATTGCAGAAATGTGTAAGAATAAGTTAATGTGGGAAAATTATTTGCTCTAATTTTTTCCAGCTCTAAATGACCTATAAATGAACCGTAGCAATCACAGAGTTCTTCTTAAAAACAGACCAGCTTTTTGAATAAATGACAAAATATTATAAGCATGTCTGCAAAGGGGATTTACAAAATGGAAAAACCCAGGGCACAAAATATTTCCTCATTTTCTGGTAAAATATTCTGCTGCTTTTATAACATTGACCAGGAAGCAGAGCAATACATTAAATATATGTAAACTCATTAATACGTAGGAGCTGAGAGCCATCCCAGCATGGCAGGTGAATAATATGCATTTCATCAATCTATGTCATGCATCAATCTTGAGGCACTGGGTAGCATTAAAATCGCTGTACTCTTAAAGCAAAAATAAAGAAATCAAAAAGGGACAAAACGCATGCTAAAATGCGTTTCGGAAATCCAATTCGATGAAAATAACTTGGAGCTCTCGATGAGACGAAATGGTTGTATGGGCAGGAAATGAAGAATAACATCAGATATTCTTTCTTCCCTCACCTGGGCACACCGAGAGCAGTCTGCTCTCCTGGACTGGTCTTGCTCG
Organism: Rhinoptilus africanus; assembly: GCA_013400135.1. Lineage (NCBI taxonomy): Eukaryota > Metazoa > Chordata > Aves > Charadriiformes > Glareolidae > Rhinoptilus > Rhinoptilus africanus. The sequence continues at coordinate 440,854 of VXBO01014517.1, forward strand.
TCTGATACAAATTGCAGCGAAACAGCTAGTCATGGGAATTAGGCTTGATATGTAGGACTACAAAAAGCTTAAGCCTGTTCTTGTTTAGTCTCGTGCCTAAGGAAGACTATCTGAATTGATTTTATGCAGTACGTTATCTTCCTTTTACACAAAACCTCTTATTTATCCCTGTTCATTAACTTGAGGAGCTTTGCAAAGACAGTTGAGAAATGGTGGAGATAAACCTGGAAAGGAACATTTCTGTAGGAACCTTGCAGCCAAGTGACCTGACGGCTGGACAGGAGCTGCCTGAAGGCTGTACCCATATTCAAATGTGTTGTTGGGATAAGTGCCTCGTGTCTTTATTGACTGAAATAAAAGTGAAAAGCCAGGAATAAAAGCATACGGAACAACATTAGTTGATAAGGTCTAATCAGCTTTCTATTGTTTCAGTTGTGATACAGGTGTGTTATTCTCGGGCAGGAGCCGTTGCTCTGTACGGGATAGAGCTGAATACTCCGGAACTGTGAACCGGAGAGTTTCACCTCCTGGAACTTTACCAAGGATCAAATCAAATAAGTTTGTGAGCCACCGATTAGCCAAAAAGCCATCGTCTTTGCAAACTCCCATTGCTTTTCCTGACAGCTCTTCAGTTTTCATTTATAATCTACAGGAAGGAGCAGAAAAAACAAAGATCTTGCTTGGAAATACTAGTGGAAATTGAAGTGCATGCCTTTGCTTAAGCTATATTATCTCTTATTTTAATCTGGTAACTTGCTATGAATAGCCTCATTCACTACGAAATCAGCTCTTTTATTCATTAAATAGAATTAAAACCCCTTGAGAATTGCTTTTGCCTTCTAAATCTAATAGCATGGGCAGACACAGAAATTATTGAAAACCAAAGGTCTTTGGGAAATCACCTGCTAATCATGTCACCGCTCCCTGCAGGTCAGAGTTGTCAGTTCTGGGGACAAAAGCAATCTTTCAGTCTCCATTAGGATGACTCAATGAGAGGGCGGCCTTGCTGGGAAGGTGCCCCTGCAGACAGCAGCCCAGGGGAAAGCGAAAGCTCTCCAAACCAGGGTTTTGGAAAGCAATGCGTTTTGCTCAGTGGTCGGACTCTCAAGCCAGGTTACAGCTGGATGTTCAAAGTCAAGGAATGACAGCAGAGTGGAAGTAAAACTTCAACAGCTGCCAAGCATCACAGGTCAATAAATCTACCCACAAAAGTGATTTAAGCACCCAACTGTTAAAATATGGTGGAGCTAAAGAGGTCAACTGGACTATAGAAGAGTATTTGTGTTAGGCTTCAAAACAACAAATTCAGGAGAGTAAGTTTAAACTAGTCCCTAAAACTGATTATACCTCCCTATGTGTGCCTATACCCAGGTGCTTTTACAGTTCTAACCCCAGTTACAGCAAGCGGTGTATTAAAGCCACGCTACAACTTTTGATAAGCTAGTTATATGCTCACATTATTTGCTGTGGGAGCTCTGAAGCCTCCCCAATGTTAGCAGTGATATGTTATTTCCAAGTACTTAAAGGGCTGTTTAGTCCTCTTTTAAAATTTATTAATAACATTTGGGAAAAAAAAAAAAAGATCAAATCTCTTACCAGCTCTATTAACAATACTTGTTCTGCCTATATTTTATTCTGACATCATCATTTATTTAGAGTGATATTTCATAAACTTGAATAAGGTATTTCTCGAAGGACGTTCTGCCCTTCTCGTCACCCAGGTTTTTCCTGCCCTGCCTTTCCCTGTAACTTTTGCTGGATTCCTGTTACAGGCTTAGCAAAGCAAAACTGAAGTTTCCCGTAGCTATGGTGTTATCAGAAATGGCAGATGAGGTGTTGCTTTGCACAAAAAATTAATGGCAAGAACTGATTAATGCTTACCCAGCAGATATTGAATCTGATTCAAATTTCAGACCAATTTTACAATGATGTTACTCTAGTGAGATTGATGGAGCTGCTTCTGATTTACCCTGAGGTCCGTGCCTTTAATAGAAATGAACTGACTAACAGAAATATGGTCAGATTAAAAAACAGACAATGTGATTTATCAGCTACTTTTTTCATAGACAATGTTTCTGAAATTTCTCATTTGATGTTCCATCTTGTCTAGAATTTCATTTGTGGCCCTCTTCTTGAGTGGTCTCTGTATTGACCTAAGGATTTTGCACCCTGGTACATTAATCAGACTACATTTCCCACAGTCTGTTTTAGTAGCATTCCTTTCATCTGAACAACTTCTCTTGCTTCACAAAAAAAAAAAAAAGCCTCGTCCTACAAAGTTTTCAGCAAAAAGCATTAATAGATGTTGCAACTTTCAGCACTTATTCTTTATGTCCAATTTTGTTATACAAGTCTTTTCATTACAACCTAATGAATGACCTAGTGATAACGGAAGGATCCCCAAGGAAATTTAGAATCAGCTTGAGAGATATTTTGGGAAGCTTACATGATATTGAGCACATCATCTTCAGAACTAGTTTAATGCCAGCATATAGACGCGATGCCTACTGGCTGAATTTCCATTGTATTTTTGAGTGGGATTTCGATGGAAGATGACTGAGGTTTTTGTTCCCAGCCCCTATGAAAAGAATGACAGGAAGTTAAGGAAATGAGATGGAAAAGCTGCAGATTACGCCGTATTGGCTTATTGCGAGGTTGAGAGAGAATATGATACCAGAATGTGTCATGATGGGAAAGGAGCTCCTAGCTTAAATGTAAAGAGTTATTATTGAAAATATTATTGAAAAGAGAACTGGTGCTGGGCTCTAAAATGAAAAGCAGAGTTGATAAAGTGAGCAACAACATTTTGAAATTTTTAATTGAAAAAGTGGGATAAATTTTTCAAAGAGAAATTTCTCCCCTTTCGCCTGTCACTAAGTAACGCTGCTAAGAGCCCGAGAGCCACGAATATTTCTGTATGTAGATAAACCTTGATCTCATAATAATCAAGGAATGCCCAGATATGATTTTTTCCATTCTCTTTCTGCTATAACAAAGGTTTGGATGTAAAGTAAAAAGCCCTGCCCTGTCTGACAACCCCAAACACCGTTTTGACACGGACTTTGCCAGGCACCTCCAGCCCCTGCTGTGCCTGAGAAGGACGTTTCTTTGCTGCTGGCCTTGCCATGCAGCAAGCTGTGTCACCTGCTGGGCGCATTCTCCCTGCAAGTGAGCGCAAGCCTTTCACCCTAAAACTCTCCCCTGTTTCTCAGTGACCTTTTAATTTGATTTCTAGATTTTATTTAATTTTTTCTTACACTTTTCCTGCGTGAGAACTACCCCTCCTAAGCTGGGGGGCTTTTCTCGATCATGTTTTTAACATTTGGCTCTTTCTACTACTGAGGGAGGTTTACTTCTTTCCTTGAGCTGAGATTCAGGAAGATGCTGTTTATTTCTTCACTAGACCAGGTTGCTCAAAGCCCCATCCAACCCGACCTGGAGCACTTCCAATGGTTTGACATCCATAACTTTTTGGGCAACTTGTGCCAGGGTTTCAAAACCCTCATTGTAAAAAAATTGTTCATTATATCCTCTTTAAATCTTCCTTCTTTGAGTTTAAAGCTGTTAAAATTAAAATTGTTGCCTGTTGTCCTGTTACTACAGGCCTTGGTAAAAAGTCTCCCTTTATATTGAAAGGCTGCAATAAGGTCTCCCCGGAGCCTTCTTCTCTCCAGGCTGAACAATCCTGACTTCCTCGGCCTGTCCTCACAGCAGACCATTTTCACGGCCCTCCTCTGGACCTGCTCTAACAGGTCCATGCCCTTCTTGTGCTGCAAAACCAATAATTTGCTTTTTAAAAAAAAATCACTCATGCATTTTGCTATGTCTGATTTTCTTTTTCATTAGCCACAACAATACCCAGTAGCTGAAAACTGCTAATTTGCAACTAGAAATAAAATTCAGGAAAAAGATGTATCTAATTTTGGAGGGCATGTCCAAAGCCCGACTACATCACTCTAAAAGTACAAAGGATTTTAATGTTCAGGGACATACCAGGACCCAGGGAAGATCATGACCTTAGGGTAAGCGCAAATAAAGCCTTCTGTGTTGTTAATATTGCGGGTTTGGGAGTTCTTTTTACTTAAGAACTTCAAAAGGCATTTTGAAAGCGGCCACCGATAGCCTCTTGGCTTTCTCCTCCTCTGAACAATGTTCACAACATTCATCAGCCATTTCAATTCTCACTTTGTGTGAGACAGCTCAGCTCACACTGCTCTGGGTCTGCAGGTCTTTCAAGACCCAGGTGTGAAGAATATTTTCCAAAAATAGAGCAAAAACTGGCACCAATCAACACTCCAAAATGTGTCTTGGCAGAATTACATCAGAGAGAAGCGGTAAACTGGTTCCCAGATAGACCATGGTCGAAAAAGCCCTACAGATGCAGAGATGATTTCCCCAAAACAGAGTAGCCCTTTTAGCCTTAAATTTAACCTTAAGCCATTCCCTTCTTTTTCTTGTGCTGTTTCAGGGCAGTGGATTTGCGCCCCGTTCCAAAAGGACCATCAGAAACAGCCTCCAGCCCATGCTCCAGGTGATGGGTCAGCAGTTGACCCCTGATCCAAAGGAGGACAACGTTGGTGGCAGCAGGCTGAGACTGATCGCGGCGTTTGACGACTCCGTGTGCTCAGTTTGATTCTCTGCGCTGTCAGTTTTACATCTTCACTGTGATTTTGGGATTGAGCCCTTAAGTCAAACCCACATCCACATCTGGTGTTGAGGCTTTCAGATTGCATTATGTTTGTCTGAAGCAGCTCACTGCGAATGAAGCGAGTTGCTTCACTTCTTTCTGTCTCTCTATCCCAGCCGGCAAGCTGGTTTATAAAATATTCATAGCATAAATGATGAGCCAGAAAATCAGCTCATGTTGGCATTTTCACATCCCAGCTTACAAGTGCCAGGAGGATTCCCAGGTTCATAAATGGCGGGGCTGGGAGCGACCACCAGGATGGGTGGCTCTGATCAGCAGCGGGTGAAGAAGTTGCTGCAGTGGCTGCTATGGATGGCTCCACTGTGTGTCTGGCACCGAGACCGGCTCCGGAGAGTTTTCTGGGCTTGGTTTGTAGGCTGTGAAGATTTGGTTACATCCCTTCCTGAGCTATTCCGAAAAAAAAAAAAAAAAAAAA
>VXBO01014517.1:445997-496082 GCA_013400135.1 Rhinoptilus africanus
AAAAAGAAGAAGAAGAAGAAAAAAGAATAGAATATCCAGTACCTTTTCTACCAGCGCGGCTCTGCTGGCTTTTATTTATAGCCATTGCATTCCAAGTCCTGAGTTAAAGAGCTGCTGAGGAAGAGGAATGTTTTTGCCCTTTCATGGATCCTTTACACACTGCGCTCAAGCTAACTCCTAACTTTCTTTTTTTTAGGCAAGTGAATGCATTTAGTGTCTCTCTGTATAGAAACCCTCTGATAGCAGCTCTGTGCAGACATTTCAATTTATCAATCTCTTTTCAGAGCGCAGATGCCAAAACTGGACCCGCTATTACAGTAATGGTCTCAGTAATGCTATGTACAGAGCGAATATTGTTTCCCGCATTCCTATTCCCCTAGTCACGCACATGAAGACCATTCTGCCCCTTCTTCTTTCTCCCCTCCTTGCACAGCATCTTTGGGTTTATATTAGCGGGGTTTCCTACGGCCATTGAAGACAGCGCTTGGGGTCAGAAGGGACTATCACATGCAGCTATAGACTTTCCCTTCAGCTAACTGGTATGTGCATTTCACTGCTTTAAAACATTGTTTAATAATGGACAGCTTTTCCAGGAAAGCTAGATCTCTTCCCTTTAGTAGTCTCTTCTCGTCACTGTCTCACGCTGGGAAGGCAGTTGTAGTTCTCTGAAATGGGATGGTTTCCTCTATCCAACCAGATCTTCTTCATAGGAAGGGAAAAAGTCAGTGTAGTTACCTAGAAGCTTTAATCCTAAAATTTGGTCATTAGAATTTGCAGTACTACTATAAATATATTTGAGTCGTTACATTTTTATTTTTTTTCAAATAATCACTATTCCTTCATCTCTTACAGGCATCTTCTGCACAGCTTTCAGGGAAAGCACAGGTCTGGCTTCCACATCTTTCAAAACATTCATTATTTTTGCCCTTTTCAGCATCACCTCATAAAAATAAATTATAGGAATTAAAATCGGGAGGGTGATGGTTTAATTTCTCAAAAGCGAAATAATCACTCAGGCTTATGGAAATTGGGTTGTCCAAAAGGAAACGGGGAATATAAAATCCAAATGTCACGTCACGGTGCCAGCAGGTTCGGCGTAGTCTTGGGAACTTTGCCCCCAGGCACAGCACCCACCGAGCCTAAACCTGGCACTGGTGGTGGGTGCCACAGCTCCATCGTGATGTGCTGCTGAACCATGTACCTCGAAAACAGGACTTCAAAAACCATGGCAAAGAAAAGCTGTCTCACCTCGAGGAGGATCCCCAGGACACCCCTGGGATACCAAGTGGATTTTGCGTTGCAGGGGCAGATCCTCCGAGGGTGAAACTCAGTGTGGGTCTGGGGGGGTCAGTGTGGCTCGATGGGTCTGTGCCCGCGGTGCATGTGGCCGTTGGCAAAGGACATTCACAGCCTTATCTTGTTTAGCCTGTTCCTGAATTGAATTGACTCGATTATTCATGAAACAAAAGCCACCGGTAATGGGTGAGATTTATGCACCATGCATTTCGCTGCCTAATAATAATAATGGCTTAAAAAATTAAAATTGACTTAGCTTGTGAAGGACGTTGAGTTGTCGCTGGGACGCTTTTCCTTGCAAAATTCCCACTTTGATGCTGAATGTGAAATCTCATATTAGATGGAAACATATGAGATGCTCGCGGCAGCCTCTTTGTCATCCTTGTCAGGAGCGGAGGCCTGAACTCCAGCTTCTCGGAGCTCAGAGCGGTTTGAAATGTGCAGCTCCTTTTCTTCACCAAGTCGTTCAATATTCAAAACTAAGTTTGACAAAAATGTGCCGAGAAATATTATGTCGAGGTGTTTTCAAGGGAAAAAGAAAGGGGGGGAAAAAAAAGCTGGTTACTAGAATACAAAATACAGCATCATTAAGAGAAGAGCACAGCATTTCTCCCCTGCTTTCTTTTAGGTCCCAATTCATCAGACAATTCCTCTTGAGTACAGCACGTGCCAAACTTTATGCATGCGCTTATGTGCCTGGCTGAATACAGATGGACTTAATCATGTGTTTGTACGCTTTGCTCAGCGGGTTTCTTAATTAGAGAAGTTGTTTAAAAAAAAGTCCTACGGTGATCGCTTTTCCATTCTTTCTTTAGGAACCAATGTCTTTAAAACCAGTGATATACGCTATTGCATCTCAGCGTGTTACAAAATATTAATTAAAGCCACACTCATGCAAACAATCCCTCTTTACCAATGAGCCCAAGGGAAAAGAAATCCAGGCACCAGCAAATCACTTATTTATCTGAGCACAAATTCTTTTGTAAAACATCTAAAAACCAGCAGCGAGATCATGAAACAAATGCCACCATAAATGAGTTGGCCTATTTCCTTTCTCCTATGGCACCTATCAGTGCTAGTTCAGTAAAGTACGCCTGACTTTCCCAGCTGAAACAGCAGGGAAAAAAGTGCTGCAAGTAGCTGATCTCCATTCACTGGGGGAAAAAACATGATGAAAATGCCACCCTGCATCCACTGTGGCTTTGTCAGAAAACACCAACAGAAACAACCTTATCTCGCAAGGACTTTGCACCTGGTTTCCCTACAGCTTTCAGAAGCTTGAAGGGTGCACCAAATTTTGGGCCGTGTGGTGTTGCACACTCAGAAACTGCCAAGGTGTTGGCTGCGAAGGCAGCAGGTCCAAAGGGATTTGTGTGCTCGAGGCTGTAAGGGACTGGGCGAATATTTTGGTTTTACACATAACTGAAGATGCCCTTCAGCCACGTGCCCAGTGCTGAGCAAAGACATGAATTCATCATCACACGTAAGCATACAACATACTTACAGCATTTTTTTAAAAGCAGGTTTACATTTAAGTGCTTCACAGCTTGTTTTCTCTTTAGGAATGGGGCTTTCTGTGCATATACTTGCCTATATTTTGGTAGCACCCAAACTCGAGCTATGCATGTATTCAAAGTAATGGCTTTATTGACTCAAGCCTATCACAGAATATATGCTTAAATTAAGGGAATTTCTTTAAAATTACCCTCTAAATTAAGCTTAAAGACTATCATCCTTCTTCTCCCTTGTTACCACTGACAACCCTTCATCTCCCTCTCCAAAGAGAAGAGAGAGGCTAGGTACCACCAAGGGACCACTGCAGCTAGAAATCGGGCCACTTTCCCAGAGAGATGGCAAACAGCAGGACATTTGCTACAAAACAGTGAATGAAAATTACTTCTGTATCGAAGTATAGAGGGGAAAAGAATAGAATTTTATTAAACATGTATTTCTAGAACAGCAGCAGCTTAGATTTGATTCAGTTACTGAAAAAATTCCTACTGGCTTTACTGAGCCTGGATAGATACACACCATCAGGGCCCCCATTATTGCAGCCAGGAGGTAAAGAAAGGAAGAAAGCACCCATTTTGATGTTCTGTTGAGCTTTTTTCAAATGAAATTTTGGAGACAAGAAATGACTGATCCCATGAACCTGTGCTGGACAATGTTTGGTGTGCGGGAAGGGAAGGGAAGGGAAGGGCAGGGAAGGGAGAGATGGGTTCCGCATTGATCATATTGAGGTTAGGTCTCCAGAAAGTACAAATATCTTGACTGCGCATTACCCTGGGGTCCTGCTCTCTACATGATGTGAACTCTGGGTTGCTGGAGAATTTGCAGTCAGCAAAAGGAATCACACAGTAAACTACTGNGAGGCGCAGGGAGGGGAAGGGAGAGGAAGGGAGAGTTGGGTTCCGCATTGATCATATTGAGGTTAGGTCTCCAGAAAGTCCAAATTTCTTGACTGCGCATTACCCTGGGGTCCTGCTCTCTACATGATGTGAACTCTGGGTTGCTGGAGAATTTGCAGTCAGCAAAAGGAATCACACAGTAAACTACTGCAAAGCGCATTCTTTTTTTGGGGAATTTTGATATACATTTGGGTTTCTCAAGTGATCTGCAGAATTCACTGGTGTGAGGATAAGAAAGAGAAAAGACCACATTGGAGGATGATAAAAACAAATAGGCAAAAGTCACACAAGAATAATATCTGCATTTACCCTTGCTAGGAGAGTCAAAACATTTTTAGTTTTATCCAAAGAAGTGTTTTGGAGATTATCAAAACATTTCACTATTATTGACACATTTTAGCTTTATCAAAATGAGGGAGCTGAAATGAATCATTTCAACTCCTTTCTTTAGAAAATGGTGTCAGAACTGACATGTTCCCACAAAACATTTTGATCTTTACTGAACAATACAGTTTAGCTACAAAAGCTCTCAGGGGAAAACAATTTTTCCCTGAAATGCAAACTCCTGATTTCCCTCCTCCACACCCACCTCCTGGGGTGTTTCTGCCAAACTCGCTGCAAGGATGAAGGAGCTGGAAGCAGAGGGACATTGGCTGGATGTACTGTAGGTGCACTCCGTCTCCTTCAGCCTCCAAAACAATACAGCTGCATGAAAGCAGTGGGTTGCTTGTGTTAGTACCAGAGTTGTCTTCTCATCCAGGCTCACCAACGTGGCGATAACCCACCAGCGTTTCTCTCAGCGCCAATTCTCTGCGGCACCAGCAAGACCTGCAAGATCACGGATCAACATAGTCTCCAGCATCAAGTCTTCAGCATGCACAGGCTCTGTCCCACCGGGTTTCAGTGGTGGAGGTGATGTGGATAATCCCAATGATGATATGGACAACCCCAAGTGGTACTTGTTTCCCAAAGAGGCGTGGCCATCCTGGTGGCTGTTTTAGGTCTGGCAACAACCTGGCCTCTGATCGCCAGATTTTGTTCACACCTTGACGATTTCTTGCGGTAATAGATGGAATTGCAGCAGTGTTTTATTTTCTGAAGGACCTCCCAGCTAAGCAGGGTAAGGGGCCGTAGGACGGTGCAGCATCCTTACGCAGACACCCACATCTGTGTCCGTGCCACAGAAGTGTTGGGAGAGTCCATGGGGATGTGCAGGAGTTTACATTGCTCTGAGAGCGCAGCCACCCTCCAGACAGCCCTGAGGTGCCACAGCTGCTGCTCTTCTCATTGCAGAAACTGCCATGTTTCTCCCCAAAGGAAGCTCATCGGCACGTGACCAACATTTTGCGGAGCAAAGCGAATTTCTACCTCAAGGGGGAACTGTTAAGCTGTTTCAGAGACCAAACCCCAAGGCGAGATCTTCTCTGTCTGGGAGACTGGGGGGGTGCATGTTTGCCAAAAAAAAGTAGTGCTAAAAATGCATGAAGTTGAAAAAAACCCCAGGTTGCAACACATCCTGCTCCAGGGATGTAAGTGTGAGGGATGCTCACTGCTTTTCTCTGCGCTTCCTCCACCACCACAGTTTGAGAAGGATCCTCTCCTCCTGGGTGGGAGCTGCACCCACGTAACGCTTGTGCCACAGCAACACAAGTACAGATGTACAAAAGGTGTACAAAAGGTGAGGAAGGTCTTGAAACACAACCTGTTTACCACATTCTCATTCCTACCCCTTATTTTTGGTGAATTCCTTGGCATCTGGTGGCAGCAAGATGCAATTTTTTTTCCGTTTTATGTGAATGACACCAATGGGGACAGGGGAAGGTCCATGTACCAGAAAATAATAAGGTTTTTCCTGTGTTCCCAAAAATAGCAAAGGTCTAACACGATTGAGTTAAAAACCCTGTGCAATTTCTCTGATGTCAGACAGAGAACCCCATCATCTGATGTATCCCTTTGCATGCCTGACCTGGATTCCATGTGGAAGTGCTGGATGTGCTTTCTTTTGAAGCTGTTCCCTGTAAAACAAGGAAAGGAACAAATTCATTCCCCGATTTGCTTTCACTTTAAGGGTATGTATTAAAAAGATGCTTCCAGACACTGAGAACATCTGTCCTATGTAGGCGAGAAACAACTGCACATCCCTCAGGACAAAAAAAAACCACCACCAAAAAACCCCTCCTCTCTTTTGTGTCACTTGGGCTGTCCTAAGTGAGACAGCAGAACTATCAGGCATATGCAGCTCTTCAAAAATTTCTGCAGAACTGGGTTGAAAGTTAAGAATACTTCATTATTGTTTTTTTGGCCAGCTGTTTTCCAACCTCCATCTGACCCTGAATTCATAAGAAGATTATCTTTGGAGCCTGGGATGGGTTAGGGAAGAAGAGCCTGTGGATATTATGCTCACTTTTATATCCTTGAAATTATATTGAAACTAAAACTATCCTAGCTGCTTTATTTTCAAATAGTCTACGTGCGTCCTGAATTTGAAGGCAATATAGTTGGAGAGAGGTGCAGGGAAACGGTCACTGTCAATGTTTTGTGGGGGGAAAGAGTGCCGAGGAAATGGGATTTTATGGCTGTCAGGAGTTCAGTGTTACAAAACCATTCCTGCTCTTCAGCGAGACAACCAGCGGAGATGTTAAAGCCTTCTTACAGGGTGCGGGACTCGCACCAGAGCAGGCAGCAGCTTGGTCTCCCTGTGACAAGAGCAAGTCAAGCCCAAGTTTTCAGTATGAATCAGGTCAAGCAGAAACTTGAAAATAGCGTTTCCCATCTATTGGCGAACAAGTCAGCTGCCAGGCTAACGCCTGTCCTCGCTTCACACCTGGAACTTGTCAAAACTCATATGTTCCTGGAAAAGGCTCTGGTTTTGGCAGACACTATCCACTGAAAAAGATGCTCTTGAAAACTCCCGTTGAGCCCTATTTATAATCCAAACCTGCTTGCGTGAGGGTTGAGCTCCACTGATAAAGCAGAGATTCAAATGAAAAATCACCAGGTTAGCACTTAGGGCTGTAATTTTTTTATCTCTCACAAAGTGCTGCTTCTCCAGTTCTGCAGCTCATTTTTGTCAGGTTCAAAGAGGAAGAGAGCTTTATCATTTAGAAAAGGCCAGAAAAATCTAGGCTTCTTTTTTCTTTGAATGTTAATAACCATATGCTTTCCCCTCTACCAATTACAACACAACTGATGTCAATTAGTGCATGTCCATTGACTAAAATCTGTCTCATTATTTGCTGTTTTCAACAAAAAGTATAAGGATGTGCCAAAAGGCTCAGCAGCCGCCTGGCTTTTGCAGCAGCGTGTGTTAAGGAGCGAGTTAGCCCCCAGCACCCCAGGAGATGAAACTTGTGTCAAGAATTACAAGTTACATTTTTTCCCTTTGGAAGAGCAAGGAGAGGGCATGGCCACTGCATTAACACCTGCATTATGTGTCCAGAAAATAAGCCTGCTTCGGAGACCCAAAGCGGATGTCCTGGGGAGACCTGGGTCTGCCCTACAGCCAAGGGCCTGCCTTGGCCAAGGAGTGGAGCAATGTGGTGGGGAGCAGCAAGACATGTGAGCAACTCATCAGAGCTGACCTCATCCATCACAGATGGGGCTCCGTAGTGGGAGATGAGCAAGGGGGAGGAGGAGGAGGCAGAGAATAACTCTGCATGTCCTTCAGGTTGGAATATTTTAATTTGTGCTCATTATTTCACCAAACTCATGTTTCATTGAGTGAGCACATGACTCTGCTAAAGCAGTTGAGACTCAAAGCAGGAACTCAGGGGCTCCACACTGTGAACAATCAAACCAACACACAAATATTTTTTCACTATAATTTTTTAACAACAAACATCATTTACATGCTTGTACAGCTAAAGCCAAGAACCTTTGGGGGAGTTTTTTCAGTCAATTCCAGTTAACCAGAGCCTGGGCAATGAGACTCTGCCTGGTATCTCACTGATTGTCTTGGTTCCCTTTTTTATTCCCAGAAAAATGCTCTGCAGAGATCAGCGTGTAGTCTTGTGGCCAGGTATGAGCAATCTATCAGTTAAAATCACCAGGTTCAGAATGAGAAAGTTTTCTGTGTCTACCTATTTCCACAGGGCTGTGAAAGGACACGCTGAGATTGTGCTTCAATGGGAAAGAAACCAATACTGCCAGGCCAAACTCACTCCTCCATAAGGAGAAAATCCGATGAAGTCCAACAGTGACCTTCCTCTTCTTATTTCTATAGTAATATCCAATCCTTTTCCTACAGTAAACCCAGTCCCCTCTTTTGGAATCAAAGATGACTTGCAGTTGCTGGGACAGCATAGCCAGGGCTATATGTTTGTCATGGTCACCAAATGGGAGTGAGATTCCTTGAAAGACTCAACTGGCCCCTGATTTGCTGGTCAGTCTTGAAGATCCAGGTTTAAAATTCTCCGTGACAAATGCATGGACCATATTGTTCAGAAAAACTTGTTTCATGGAGTTCATTCTGCTGGGAGGTTAATGGACTACATGAAGATGGCAAAGAAGGAATCTGGGAAGCTGATGTTTCATCATTTTTCCCATCTCTGCCTTTGATAAATGACCCAGATCTGGGGAGACTCATTTTCTTTTGTACCACTAAAGGAAATGTACATGTTTAAAGCACCTATTTGGGCAGACGCTATTTGTGGCACCCAAGGTATTTTGCAAAATAAGGTCCCAAACAGCACCAGCAACATTGTCTACCTGTTTTCAGGAGAACACTAATGCCTTGTGAGATAGTGCCATCCTTCCTCTTCTCAAACTAATTTCACAAGAAGAATTATGAAAGTCTTTCAGTGCTGGGGGAATTGAGAGGTAGAGAGATTCACTGACACCAGTGGCCTTAGAGTCCAGAAAAATGATGGAGTTACATCTCATGTGCGATACTTATACAGCTTGGAAAGTCTTAACTCATTCTTGTATTGACCAGGAGATACAGGATTCTCTTTTTGTTGTTGGTGAAGCTCGAAGGTCTGAACAGTAAATGATACTGAACTCCCCTGGCAGAAATGCACGAGCAGGTACCCTGTGGGGACTTCTGCCAGGCTTTAGCATTTGTCTTCATGAAGACATACACCTTGCAACCTGCTCTCCAATGTTTATTTATCCGAATACCTTCTCGGTGCTTCAGGCTGCAACAGTGAGTCCTTCAGTGAAAAACGTAGACAGGAAAGAAAGAGTGAAACCCACCAACTTGGTTTTCAGATGGAATTTCATCCAGTCCCACTTTAACTGTGAGCCCTTCCTGTGGGACCTGATGCACTGCAAATGCATCTGCCTCCGTATCTTTTCAGTATGTTTTCAAAAACATTTGTATTACTTTATTATCAAGTAATTATCAATATAAATTATAATTTATTTATTACTTTAAAATCAAGGCAGACACAGGCATGACGTATCCTGAGCATGGCAGATGAGACTCAGATTTGTGGCTTATGTGCTGATTTGAGAGCTGATTTCTTTGCAAAAGGAAATGGTTATTTCTACTCCTTGAAGCTTCCCCAAAGTGCGACAGAGCAGATGGGGCATTGAGGTGCTTCTCATACACAAATAGGACTAACAGACAAAAAGCTCCTTATACTCAAGACAGCCGAAATGCAGTGAATATCCTTATTTCCTGCACGCTGGAGCAAATTCATTGCTGTCCCGTGCGTGTTGCATTCCCCTATTCCTTTCCTCCTTTGCCATGCTGCTGGCAGGCCCCTTCCCCAAGGAGCAAGGTCTCCTACATCCCACCTCAGATACTCTCAAAGAGAAGTGTCAGGGAGGCCGATAGCCAAGAGATTAGTGCATGTGGGAGGCAAAAAACCCTTGTGAAGAGCATACTTGATATATTAAACACTATCCGCTCCCTGTTTTGAATAACAATTTGATTATTCTTAGCTGCATTCAGAAGAGAAGAATGCCTCTAATCCTGTTTAACCCTCTTTGGTTTTTGAATTAGTTTCCTAAGCTTTTAGGATAATGAAAAGACATTACTGCCATTTGGCACCATTTCTTTCCTACCACCTCGCAGCCCCCCAAGCCCTGGTGGCCTGTGATGCTGCTGAGCATCCCCCACGACACTGGAGACCCCGGGAACCTGCACGGTGGTAGATGCTGCCTGCAAAGGATGAAGAGGCAATCCCTCCTCTTCACTTCAAGTTGTCATTTCCTTGAACTTTGTGACCATTTATGTCTTAAAATTAAATCAAATTTAAAAGAAACAAACAAAAAAACCCCCTAACCCTTGAGTTTGGAAGATTGCCTCTGAATTTTTCTGAGGATTTGGCATTCTTTAGTCCTGGTGAGCTTCTCTCATGTCTCTGTTTTCCTTAAGCAGGGTGTGAAAATATGCCTGTGCATGTGTATATATGTGTGTGTCATACTGGGCAGGCTTCTCTGAGAGTTTTTAATGATGAAATAGCTTGGTCTTTCTCTCTTGCCTGGGGACAACATCTGTGCTTGGCTTGATGGCAGTCAGCACTTCCCAACCTACCTGGGCGTCCGGGGAATGCTTTGCCAAAACACTGGCTTTCAAGCTGAGCTCTTGGTTATTTCTTTTTAGTTTGTAAGGAAGGCAAGCGGCTCATCACTGAGATCTACCATGACTCTGTTTCCTTCTCCCTGAGCCTGGCCAGTAGCGTTGTGCTTTGCCTCTCCCCCAAGGAAAATTAAAAACCAGTTGAAATCGAACAGGCTGCATGAGCTTTCTTCTAGCTGCCGTGGCCGATTAAAAATAATTTACTTTGTCAGCAGGAGACACCATTGTGCCCCCAATCAATAAGGCTGACATAGGCGGGTGTCCCTTCTTATTAAATGCTCCTCATCTGCTGGATGTGAGTCACAACTCCATTTTACAAACACACATCATATACATGGATACATTAACAGTCAATACCTTTCCCCTGTTGTTTGTTAGGTAGATTGGGAGACACCGGGGAGTTTTAAATTTTATTCCCAGCCAGGGAGGGATTTTAATGCCATTACTCACACTGAGATCTTCTCCGCTCTACAAATAGGCCATTGATTTTAATGGGGCAACTTGTAGCGCGAGGCATTATTTAGTGTGATTAAGAGTATTATAATTTGATGACTTCTGTTCGTTACCATAATGGGATGTGCAGATAGCGACAGGATAACTGGTCGTTGGCTTCCCACTGAAACGAAGAAAGTGTATGTGATATGGGAAGCGTAATCTGTTCTCCAGCTCTGGGAGGTATAATTGAAATGAAGGGGAAGATGGTGAGGATGGCATTTGCCTGTATTTTATGGCTGTTTCTGACTGTGGGTCAGCATTTGCAATTTCCAGAGTTTTGGAAATTTCTGAACGTTTTCCATATTTCTCTCCACTTTAGGAAGTTTCAAACAAAATGGACCGTGTCTACTCATTCCTGGTTCAGCCATGGTCCCAAGGCCGTTGGGGTTCTTGGGGTGCGATAACCCTCTCCTAGATCTAGATGACTAAAATGAGCAGATCCCCAGGGTTTCCTCAGTAGGGGCCTCTCATGCAGCCGTGCCCATTGGCCGGAGGCTGCGAGGAGCACTGTCACTCTGAAAGCCCTTTCCTACCCCAGACACCATGGAGAGGAGAGGAACTGGTGATGGAGAGCAATCTCTTGCCCAGGGATGTCACATGCCACGTTTGGGCTCTTCTTCAAGCTGCCCCAACGCAGGGGACTGGCAGAGGCATTCGGACCTCCTCTTTCACCCCCACTGCTCCCACCACCATGGTGCCTCCAGCACATCTGGGGACAGCAGAAAACACATATTTTATTTTTCTAGGATATAAATAATTTTTTGGTCAGGTGTGTTTCATCCACCGCATCATGATTCCCTGCACCGAGGAGAGCCGTCAGCATGTGCGAGCAGGAAAAGGTGCAAATACCATTTTCAGTGGCAGTTTTTGATGCAGTTGCTCCATGCTTGCAGGTCAAAACCCATGGAGGGGATTAACATTGTGGCAGCAGGTGGCCTATTTCATTACAAGAAGCCTTTCTCCTAATAGGGAGAAAGGGCAAATCTATGTTTCTACATAAATCTGAGAGATTTACACAGTTGCTTGACGAGTTCAATTCGTCTATGTCTTAATCAGCTGTTCAAAATATAGGAACTGAGGGTAGAATCTAAGGGCAACTCAATCTATTTTTTTTTCTCAAAGTGAGTTTTATTTTGAAATGTTTTCTCTGCTCCTCCTGCCTTCTATTGCCTTTGTAATGGCTCAGGTTTCTGACTGTGGGGAGAGAACCCACAGCGAATATTTTTACAGAAAGAGCTGAGATGAGTCATTTCCTCCATCCATACAAATGATGGCAAAAAAATGGAATTTTTGGGGACTAATTACATAGAGATTTTTAAATCAAGGCTTCCAAATAGTATATAATAACTCATGTGGCTGCTAACATGACAAAAAAATCTGCTAGATAAAGAACAAAATAGAAGGACTGGGAATATTTAGGATAGTTTAATGATGAATTAAGGAATTATCATAGTTCTTCCTGGGGATTTTAATTTGAAGCGAAGAACATTAAATGCCCCTGTTTCTTGCCTCATTTAACGCTACCAGGGGTAGTCTGCTGGCTTGTTTTCTGGACGCGTTCCCTGCAGTACAACCTATCATGTTAATTGTATTCTCACTTTTTTATTACATTCCTTCCCCCAGGACAAAAAACTGTCTCTTTCGGAGAGGCGAGCTGCTCTCCCCTGAGAGACGTTCTTCCCCGCAGAGCTCTCACGGCGGAGCGGCCCTTACCTGGCTGCTGGGCTCCCCCAGGGCAGCCTCCCCAGAGAAGACACAAAGGGGAAAAAATAATCACCATTGAAAACTGTTCCCCTGAAGCCAAAACGTTAGCAGCCAGTGCTACTACCTATATGCGTATAGCGGCGTATATCACAGAATCATAGAATTACAGAACGGTTAGAGTTGGAAGGGACCTTGAAGATCGCCTAGTTACACCCCCTGCCCTGGGCAGGGACACCTCCCACTAGATGTGGTTGCTCAAAGCCCCGTCCAACCTGGCCGTGAACACTTGAATATATGTTGTAACTTGATTTATTGTCCGTAGTTAAAGCAAGGGAGGGCCAGCCCGGCACATGCACCCATCCCCTCTGGGCAGCACAATTTGCAGCAGCTGCTGGGTCGGGCATTGCAGATGCTTGATTTCCTCTCATCCCTGTGTGTCTACCCTGGCGTCGCACTGAGGGGGTGGCATTTTGGCGCCTGCAGGACCGCCTTCTTGCACGGTGGCACACATCCTCCACCCAGGGCCCGCACAGCATCTGAAGGACTATGAGACAATGGGGCCATTTCCATGCAGTCACTAATAAGCAGTAAAATCCAGCAGTGTCCTTCATGCCTCCCCAGGTTTGCTGTCAGGTTTGGAAGGTGTTACTAATTTTGCTGCTAGCCTATACATCAGCCTATGTTCCCTCAAACACTTCTTGATGGGCTTGGCTTGAGTTTCAAATCCATAATGAAGTCTGGAGCTGAGCTAATTAAACATGAGCCGTGGTTTCATTTCAAATCCGTGCACAGGTTGTCCTCAGACGAACCGCAGTGAAGGGCCCAGATTCAACACAACACTCATCCACATGCCTTGAAGGACCAAACCCGGTGAGCACAAACGTACCCAGAGAGGCTCCAGCTCGGCAGGGCAGAAGCACTGATCATTGCCAGCATCAGCTATTCATGCAGTAGTATTTTTGACTGGTCAACATTATTTGGTCTGATCCTGCATGCTTTGCTGGGATTTTCAAGGTTTCTCCCTTGAATAAAGAGCAGCAAGATCAAAATGACCTCTCAAATCCTTCCTGCGTCCTGGCTGCTTCTTGCAAGTGACGAGTGGGATTTCACTCGTTAATTAAGGAGATGAGTGTGTCTCCTCCAAGGAGCAGGCTGCCGGGGGGTTAGCACCTTGCTGGAGGACACGCAGTGGGTGTAGAGCAGTGCACAGGTTTGAATTCCTGTGCGGTGATCCCATGCTTGCTGCCTCCCCTCCGGGTGGAAGAGACTGTTGCTGGTGGGTGTTTCCCCCCCCAGGACTCACAATGGAAGGATGTAGCCTCTGGATACTGGGGCAACTGTGGACCCTCTCCCCAGAGCCACTGTTTGTGCAGCCAGGGCTGGTGCAAAGCTCCTGCAACGAAGCCAAGCCAAGCAGGCAATCGCGTCTCAATGCAATTCTAGAGCAATGCAGCGCGCTCAGGCTTAGAGAAAGCTGCCGCGGACATCAGCAGCGCGAGGCGGAAAGTGCTGTTCTCGCACTCACTCTTCCCATTTCTGAAGCTTCAGCCTGACTTGATTTACTCCGTCTGCCTTGTGGCACTTCCACATTTTGAGAAACAGACTCCTTTCTAAAGTACTGTTTCAAAAGATGTTTTCATCTTTCTTGTCTAGATTGAATTGATATCGCAGCTTGTTTGTCCCTGACATTGGAAAAACAAACAAATGCATTCTTCTGTTGTTAAATATTAAAAGAGTACCAAGTACAAAACAGATGATTAATGACTTGGATGCTTCCACCTGGCAAACCAAATTACTGAGAATATTGGACAGCACAAACTTCATAATAAATTGATTATTCCATCCCTGCTAATATGTAGGGTAGAAGGAAAGCAAAAACCAGATGACTGGTGAATGAACCATTCATGCATGGACTCAGACCCTGAAACTTCTCTTAGATCATTTTATTGACCTGCTTGTAAAGCTCTGGATATTTTATTAGTGCCAAACATTGGAGGTGGGAACGGCCGAGGCATAGTCGAACCCCGATGGAGGTGTGCCTGTAACATACTGGGTGAACCTCTCCCCTACATGAAGCCAGGAATGAAATTCTCCTTTATTTCAGCAAGACTAACGTTTGATTTTGACTCTTCCTCTGCAAGCACCTAACTGGACCCCTTGTCATGCATTAGCCCCAGTTGTGCACAGATAAATCCCTTTTTTTAACTGATAACAAAACCATACTCCTTGTTCAAGGTGGGGGATAGTCTTTCTACAGACTGTTTTTCTGACGTGCTGATGAAACACTACAGCACACTTTGCAAACTTAGCTCACATTTAGCTTTATTTTGGCATTTTGGAATGGAGCTGAGACCTCCCTGAACCCGACAAAGCGATCCACGCCAGCCTGATGCGCATTTCGTTTAGTACGAGCTTTTGCTGTTTCTAAACACTGAACCCTGAGATGACACCTACCAAGGGAATACCAGGTTTCCCACACACACACATCTGATTCGCAAAACCTCCAGAAAACCCTTCTTTTTTTTTTTTTTTTCTTTTCATTTCAAAATAAAATGAGTCAGAAAGAAATTTCAGAATGACTCTATTTAATTTGCTGCTCAGCGTCCTGCCCACGCAGATGGACTCTTCTCTCTAACAATAAAAAAAAAAAAAATTGCTTCTCATCGCTGTTTGACTTCTGTTCGCCAGCTACAAAAAGGGCTGGAAAGGACAAACTTCATCCCTTCGCATGGATCCCTTCTTCAAACTTCATCCACATCTCATGGTGGGATGGTTGGAGCGGGGAGGCTCTGGGCACCGCACACACCTAAATCCAGGTGCAATGGGTGAGAAATGGTTGTGTTGCTTTTCCAGTGTCGCTCCTGAGAGTCCCTTCCCCAAGAACCCAGTACCCCAGTGTCTGGTACAATCTCTATACAACCAAGGGTTTGTTTTTTCCCAAAAACATGGCATCTCTCTGGCTGTTTTCTTCCTCTCAGGGGCAGCTTTGAAATAGTAAAAGACGCAGAGACACGGTGAATCTCAATTTACAAGTTCTTATTTTTTAAGGAGATGCGTCATTTATATATTTTGGCAATTAATTCCTCTCCATTAACAGCAAGCTTAGCTTCCTGTTACAAGCCTACCCCTAGCAAGGGAGATCTGACAGGGTTACAAGGCACCTGAAGTTCTGAATGAGAGAAGGGGAAAAACAAACAACTTTTTCTGTTCTGTTTAAAAGAAAGATTATGCAGAAAAAGAAAAAAAAAAGCCCATCTGTGAAATACTTTAAAAAAAACTATTTCTCTTTTCCTCTCTTCAAAAATGAAGTTTTTATTGCTTTTTGTGGTCAAGCCTAAGGCAGGTTTTGCTATTTGCAAACAAACTACCATCAGCCTCCAGCAAATACAACTCGCAGTACCTGGTTTCTTCAAGCCAGCTATGATTTTTTTGCCTTCTTAAATATTTATTTCCCCTAACCACGCAAGGAATCCAGTCAGATTCATTTGATTAACCACACATTTCTGTGCAATCCAGTGTGGAAAGTCAAGGAGAATTTGTAACCAGACCGAGGGAAGATGGGCTCAGATCGCTCGGGGGAGTGAGGCTGGTGGGATTTCATCTTGTGTCTCACCTTGGGTTGTCCTGCGTGGGGTACCTTTTCACGTCCTTAGGGGAGTGAAGGTCCTGTCCCTTTGGGACTAGGAGTGACATTTCATATTTATCATATGTGCAGGACGTTGCTCTGTGTTTTTCCTAAAAGCTTTCTGCAGTGAGGGAGTGAGGTTTGACTCCACTGCCAGCTCCCCAGGAGCACAGCCAGGCGAGTCTCTTGGGAACATCAAGGTACCGGACAAGAGCACGTGGGGGATGCAGACAGGACAGTGGGAAAAGGATGCGCTTCTAAATGTGGTTTGTTAAATCCATCACTCCGAAGCAATAATAAACATGGAATTTCTATAGGGGAGATGGGGCTGTAGCCTTGCTCCATAGGGTTTTTCCTGGTTAGGGTTAGCACGTCCCTGTGGCACCCAGCCATGTCAGGCCTGGCAGGCACTTGTCTGCATGAGGGCTCCCACCAAGCAGAGATTTGGACCTTTTCTTCCCTGCGCAGCCCTGCAGGTTGCACACACAGGCTTGTGTGCAGAGACACTCTGATTTCTACCAGCACTGGATCAGGCTCCAGTGCGATCCCAGGGAAACCTGTAAGCAGCCCCCAGCCCCTCCCGCGGGCACTCACGCGAACACAGACGAGGGGCAGATGCTGCCAACGCGGCAGGAGCCGGCAGCGCAGAGTCATCTCCAACAGTTAGAGGTCAGGTTGTGCCAAGAAAAGGTGTTTTCTCTCCTGCTCTTTGCAGATTCGTAAGAGTTCCTGCTCATGACAGCTGGTTCCTGTGAAAAGCCAGTGAAGAGGTGTGTCAGCTGCAACCACAAAATCCCGCCGGGCACGACGGCTCGGCCGGTGACCTCGGCTACGCCTGAGCCCGGCCGTGCGCTGCCCGTTCAGGCTGAGGTCTGTGCACTGCCCTTCAGCTTCACAAAGTACCACCACTATCCTGCCTTACCCATCCAGGTGCCAGATGGGTGGGAAGGGGGAGAAAGCTCCTGTCTCCTCCTGCTGCTGGCTGTAGTCCAAAATGCCTTTTCCTTAGTGCGTAGCCCTGAACATACCAAGGAGCAATTCTGGAGAGAGGCAGAAGGCACAACCCCCTTCCCTAAACACATGAGCCAGTTCGGAAATGGTTTGCAAATACTTAAAAAGGAGTAAGTAAGACACTGAGGGTCTGGAGCGGGTCCGGAGAAGGGCAACGGAGCTGGTGAGGGGTCTGGAGCAGGAGTCTGGTGAGGAGCGGCTGAGGGAGCTGGGGGTGTTCAGCCTGGAGAAAAGGGGGCTGAGGGGAGACCTTCTCACTCTCTGCAGCTCCCTGAAAGGAGGGTGCAGGCAGATGGGGGTCAGTCTCTTCTCTCACGGAACAGGTGATGGGACAAGAGGAAACAGCCTCAAGCTACACCAGGGGAGGTTTAGGATGGATATTAGGAAAAATTTTGTCACAGAAAGGGTTATGAAACACTGGACCAGGCTGCCCAGGGCAGTGGTGGAGTTGCCATCCCTGGAGGTATTTCAAAGCCGGGCAGACGTGGTGCTGAGGGACATGGGGTAGGGGTGGGTTTGGCAGTGCTGGGTTGATGGTTAGATGATCTGAAAGGTCCCTTCCAACCTAGGTGATTCTCTGATTACATGATTCTAAGTGTACTCCATCGGTGAACTTCTGCCTTACATCCTCTTGCCCCTGATTCCCAGGAACCCATCGATTGCCACAGGAACGCCCAAGTCAGTGGGGACCTGGGCCAGTAAGTGTGTGTGGCTCCAGACACTTGGACACATGCTGCCTCCATCCATCAAGTTCCAGCTGGCATCACGCTCTCCGAGTTTGACTTCTGAGATTATCCCAGTCAGGTTGTGTCACAGGTAGATCAGCTCCAACTTACCAAGCAATTTTTGGTTTCCCAGTTCAGGACAATTACTTTGCCACTCAGGCAAAATGACGCCCCAGTTTTGTGACGCATTGAAACAGCTCCTTAGGTGGACTCGGTCGAATGGTTCTGGCCAGCTGGTTTACGACCAAAAAGAAGCCTTCTTTAAAGGTCAGCCCTACCTAAGGCCTCAAACATTTGTTCTTTTAAGATCTTCAGACTCTTCTGGAAGCTCAGCTGGAAGTGAAACCAAACCAGAAAATACTAGGAGCAGGAAATGTGCGGCTTGCTCTGTAAGTCAACAAGATTGCTGCAAGTTAGCACTTCTGCACAGCAGGTCCTGCTCCTCCGCTCTGCTCTTCCCCCAAAGACATACTTCGCACTTCGCAAATCCTCCATCAGCTGAGCAAGCACAATCTTTGTTATAGCACCTCTGACACCCTCCGTTCTGCTCCAGCTACTCCGAGGGCTCCATTTGTTCCACCGCTTGCTTCATTAAGGATTTTATCCCAATTACTATGGCACACCGTAATCCTGGCAACTGTTTCTCAGAGCTTTCTAGTCACAGTGGCTGTGGGCTCGCGAAACACGGTGTCTGTGGACCTGTTGGAGGTGAGGGACAGCAAAGGGACAGCAGGGGACTGAAGCAGGCCATTTCACTCTGTGAATCAAAATCTAATAAAAATGGACAAAATCCCTAATTGTGTTTTGCACAGGCTTTTTTTTCATGACCGTAGTCAATAGTATGACAATAAAGTTGATCCCAAAATAAACCTGGATCATCACATATGTTTGGTTTGTTTGCTAAACGCATCACCAACCCCTTGATAATCCCAGCAGTATGCTTAGATTTGTGCAGTACTGCAAACAAAATGGGAAGTTCAATGTCTATTTGGATAAATGCCCATTTTTTTTTTTTCCTTTTCTCCTCCTTCAAAGACTTCCCCAGCAAGACCTTAGAAAATCAAAGCACTTTTTTCTTTTTTTTTTTCCTTCATACACAGTTCAATGCGTTTGCTAATATACGGCTGCTAGAGCTGAGTTAATTTTAAACCGAAAGCACCGTAATGATGTAGGTCATTCGGTCACCCACAAAGATCATCTCCACCGGCTCTGCTACATCTTGCACATGCTGATGAGAGCTCCAGATCACGTACTGGCTGAGATCCTCTGGCTCCACACAGCTCGGAGACAGCAAAGGGGGCCCCACTCTCTGGCTTCGTTAGTAATTAAAAGCAGTCTATGGGGCTAGGAGCGAGGCACTGCAGCCTGGACCGAGCTGCTGTTACGGCTTGGTGCAACGTCACCCAAAGGACATCTGACTTGGACAAGGGAAGAGCCAGGCACACAGGACAGGGGGTTTGATGGTGGGATGGAGGCGCAGCGGGCTTGGGCAGGGTGTCCCGAGGGGATGCAGGAGGGGATCACGATTGCTGCAGAGAAGTGCACGAAGCCTTGCTCGGTCTCTGCAGGGGGTCTCTGCACAGAAAACATGACAAAACCACTGTATTTATGATTCCTTTTTTTTTCTCTTCCTTGCTCTTACTTATATTTAAATGTAGTGAATAAATGGATTTAAATATGAATAAATGTAGGGAATAAATGGATTTCTAGTATAACACATGCATGTCTCAGCTTATTTGCTTATTTATTTTAGCACGGACCTGCTGTACAGGTGGGGCTGCCTGCTCCTGCCAGGAACGGGGAAAAAAGATGTCTCAGCCCTTTCCAAACCTTACCAACAAATGGTCTGAGATGTTTCCAGCTGAGGACACCTCTGTGGGTCAGAAAAGTCTCCTGCTCCTGAGAATAAAACCCAGCACAGGGTGAGGGCTGAGACTGTCTGCCATCAGCCAGAGAAATGCATTATATTGCACAGAAAAAAGCAGTAATAAATCTAATAATGAAACATTTTTCGCGAGCACCCAACAGGCAGCCTTGTCCCCCAAAACCCTGCTGCCCTGTGTCCGAGGTCTCATCTCCGGCAGCTCCGCCTGCCTGCTCCGGCTGCAGGAACACTGAAACGAGCTCTGCCATAAACCCTGCTCCATCCAGGGTTTCAAATGTCATTCACCAAGTGCTGTGGTGCCCCTGCACGCCTGAGCTCTCCCTCTAGCGAGGATTCAGGTTTTTAGGTGAAACTGGCTGTATCTACCCATGTGGCAATATTTACCTACAAATGCCACTAGCAACTTCTCAGGAGTTTTTAGTCTTGCTTTGCTGCAAGACTGGGATTTTCCCTCCCAAGAGAGAAAACGTTTTGACACCTGGCTTGTGCCCCATGCTGTCCCCGGACTGCCCCTGGCTTTGGCAGGACGTGCTCCCCACCAGTGCAGGAATGTGGCTCCATGCTCCGGACTCTGGCATGGACCCACCTCTGTCTGGGCTTTGCATTTCCAGCCCCTTCCCTCACCTTTTCAGCGCAAGGTGGGTACTGGGGGCTGGAAGTGCTGATAGGATAGTAAATTACCTTGTTATGTTTAAAGTGTTCTTTGGGTGCTATCTGATGGGATAGTAAATTACCTTTCTATGCTTAAAGTAATGGTGCTATCTTCCCTTCTGTGTTATAATTTACAGCATTAAAAAAAGGTATTTTTAAAACTCCTTTTCCAGTCTGATCACGCTCCGTGTGTTTCGTATTGTCACAAGTACCCGCCGGACCACAAGTCTGCGGGGCCTGTGGTTGGTAAGACATCACTGCCTTCCTGCAGAGGCATCCCCATGTCCTTCACCAGAGCAGGCGGAAGACTGAGCCATCGGGCGCTGAGGCCAAGGACACGCACACCCTTCCTCTCCTCTGCCCAGTTTAGGGTTCGCTGCACCATGATGAAGACACCTCCAGGACTGCAGGGGCCATGATAACGTGAAACCACTGATAAAACCCCGCTGTAGATAGATTCCTCTGCAAAGGACAACGTCAGTGGAGCCCATGCATCTTCCAGCACACGGCACATGGAACAAGCGGATGCTCTTGAAGCCCCGCGATATAACCCGGGACTCAAGTGAAATGCATTCAGGGTATGTCTGAAAGGAAGCACTGCTCATTGATTTCTCCAGGGGATAGCTGGCAGTTGTAAACCTCTTCTTTGTTTATTTCCAAGTGTCAGGCAACATTTTTGGCCGGTCTCAAGGTGTAACCAGGGTAGGAAAAATTTTATCAAATGTTCCCTTTATTTCTGGTAGCTGAGCTCCGAAATCCCCAGCTGGCAATTGATTTCTAAAGCACAACAATGATCTGCTGCTTTCAGGCCGTGGCGGGGAGATGAAAGTATGGAAGTGTCACTGCTGCCCTACCGGCTGGACTCTATCAGCCGCCCAAGGAAAGACAAAGGGGCCGCCTCAGAGTTTAAGAAATACATATATTTCCTTTCGTTATGAATTGTATCAGAGTGCACCAGGAGCTTTTACCACGCCAAAAGTCACTTCTGTACTTTTTTTTCATTTTGAAAAGAAAAGCTCCAGCTTCAGAGCTGCCTCGCTGGGAGGGTGTGAACGGGCACGGGAGACGTGTCCCACCAAGCCCCTCAAACCAGGGAAAACGGAGGGATGCTTTTGTTACTATTTCTTTTCTTCCCGGTCACCAGGACAGCAATTTAACTGAGCTTCCCCAGGACGGCTTAAGGATGCACCATGTATTTCCTCAGGCAAGCTCAGACAGAGGCAGCCACTACCTCTGCTTTCATGTTACCTTTTTTTTTTTCCCCAAAAAACCCCTTTATTTTTTATTACTGTTCCAGCTCCCAGACCTGAAAAAACCCCACAGAACGAGATTTCAAGATGCACTTCTAAAACTCCCCAGCAGCCAGAGCTGGCAGGAAGCTCGTCATGCCGAGTGAAGTGAGGGAGAGGGGTTGTCACAGCACCCAGAACAAAAACCACGCAGACATGGAGAGTAACTCCATGCAGAGCTGGTGACCGCTTTCAATCACGGCTTGAGACATACGACGTCCCAGTCTCTCTCAGCCGCAGCGCAACAGAAATGCGTATTATAATCTCCTCCTAGGCATAAAAATATCCTGCATTATAATCTGCTGATCCCTACTTTTCATTCCTAGATTTAGGAAAGCAAAGTAAAGCAAACACACTTTGAACAAATAAACAAAATGATTCACCCAGTAACCCGTGTTTAATCTGGAAAATTACTATTCTGGGATCTGAAACAGAATTAAGGCAAAACACAGGAACCTTTAGATAAGAGGACTTTAAAAGGTCATCTCTCCGAAGCAGGACCACAGACCGGGATCCAGCTGCCGGGAGGACAGAGGGAAACAGTCACGCTGGTATGTACAGGCTTTTTATAATCACATTCTGGGCACCAAGTAAAACAAAACCATAAACAAAGGTTGTAACAAACCCCAGTAAAGCAGGTGTACAGACGAAACGGTCAGCTGGGATAGCTGGTTTGGGATAACAGCAGTGGAAACCTGCACCGTCTTCAGACATCTGCTCTGTTGTGTGCTGGGTTCCAGACCAAGGGCTGAAGCCACCCTTCTCCATATTTAAAAGTTGCTTATTGATATTTGAAATCCTCCTAAGAAAACAGGTAATTAAATTTATCCCTGACCTTTCTTTTTTTTTTTCCTTTTTTTTTTTTGATCCTAACATCTTGGAGAAGAAAAGGAAGAAAAAAGGCAGGCGTGCACATTTGCATGTGCAATTATGCCCCCTAATTTGCTGCCTTAATTATGATGAGAGCACATTAAAATCATGTAATTGCATGCGTAATGGATAATTAGGCATGTGTGTGGGTACAGTCTGATAGCTTGCACATTTAACTGTGGCAGTAGTGTAAATATTTTGCACAAAAGTTTTCATAGGCTTAACTAGTTTCGCCAGGGCAAGTGTCCTCGGTGCCCTACACGCCAGCACTGTAGAGACAGCGGCTGTTGCGTATATATTCCTTCACGAGGAAGGGAAGCGCTACATTTCCCCCACGCAAAACCCTACATCTGTGGAAGGAAGACCAGTAATTTTGTCTCTTCCTGAAAATAGTGCAGATAAAGTGAATTATGGTGGATTTGTTCACTCAGCTGTAGGCAGCGCAGGGCAATCTCTGGCTGTTGTCATCACACAGAGGTAAGTGCCAGTAAATACCAATATTAAAAGGTTATTTACTAGCATGAAACATGATTTGTAGAGCCTGTTTCTCCTGTTTATTTATTCTGAGGGATTATCAAGTCCGCATTATCTGTTGTTTATCTGTAATTAGGCCAAAGCAAGGTTTGCTTCATTCATGTTCTTGTTCCACCCATTTTTCAAAGCGTCACCTTAATCTGCTGTAATTATTGAGTACTTCACAGATCAAGTCAGTTTTGAAAGCCATTAAAAATCCAATTAATGCAAAACTTGAGAATTCCTCTCTTGCTGTGGGACTGCCTCGAGCTCTCGCTTTGCTTGCATGTGAAGTGTTTTTGCCTTTGACTTCGTGTACTGCAAGGATCACTTGTTTATTGAACGGCTCGTCAGCTCCTGCTGCATAACTGTGATACTAATTGGTTGCTTGAATTTCATGAGCTTTCCAAGCAAAGATGTGGGATGTTCTACTTCAGCCAAGTTTGATAAACTTTTAACTTCTTTCTTAACTTCTATCTGCTTCTATCTCTGGCAGTCATATTGTTCCCTTTGCTCACAGAAAACTGTGGTCCCAGTGAAATGCATCTTCAACTCCGTCATGGCTGGGTGGCATTTATCTGTCCAAAGGCCCCAGAGACTCTTTCTCACAGCACTAATTAAACCCAGTGCAGAACTTAGTGACCAGCCCATGACTTTGGTGTTCATGATCTGAGAGCTGGTTCCTCTCCACAATTGCTTTCCCTACCTCTCTGACCTTTCCAGGAGCAGCAAGCTCACCTTATCCCCTCTCCAGCTCTCCATCCAACCTTCACTCCTTTCTTGGCCATCGCCTTGAAATGCAAAAATCCAGTTGTCCTTACCTCTCCAGAACGTTTTGCCCTTACTCTGGCCAAAACTCTGAGGCTCGCAGCCAGATTGTTTCCAGGACATCACAATCAGCAGGCTTCAAAATAAAGACCTGGTCCCTCCTAGCACTTGAGACCAACCCCTCCACCATCTATTCCCCAGCTAAAGGGAAAGTTCAAAGGGAAATCTGACTTAGCGCCTGTTCAGCCTGACCCTGCTGAGAGAAGGGTACGATGGCTTTTCTCTGCAGCGAAGGTAACGCCACCCCTGATGTACTTGACAGACATTACAGGGAGCTCCTTCGCAGCCAGAATGATCCACCACCGCAGTCTGAGCTGCGACTGAGCTGTCTTTACTCATCAGAGTAAGGCAATAAATGGCTTGGGCGAGTCTGAGTCTCTTCTGCAGCTAGGTTGAGGGCAAAGACAATTAGCCCTTAGAGAATGACTTAAACAACCTGAACCTCCTCATTAGCTTTGTCATTGTCGCAGGTCACAGCGCTATTGTTAGGGTAGGCTGACCCCCGCTCACTGCCCCATGAGCTCCGGGGACCGATGAGTCGGCTACTGCACACCGAGACCTGGCACAATAGCGTGTCTCAGTTCTCTCATCAAACTTTGCAGAGTGCAAAGATTTCAAGGGAAATAAAACCTATGAACCCAAACAGAAAGACTCAATGGAAAGACAGAATTACGAAGGCTGTAGAAGGAGCAGTTTAATCACTTGGTATTGCTGTGATTTTTGTAATGTCATCTATAGCAAGTAATTTTGTCGTTATACTTCTCATCATCACTTTAAATAACCTACTTTATAGAACAACGAGATTAATTAATCCCATTGGTTCAGATTTGCTAGAAGACCCTAATGAACTTTCATCAAGGATTTATGGTTTCCTCATCCTAAAAGCCACTGAAAGGATTGGGAATGCAGGAAACTTCCTTGGCGGGCACTTGGTGTCCCCTCTTTCCTGGCATAAATGTTTTTTTCTGTGAAAAAGGACAGTTCTGCTATTACTAAGGGGATCTCAGACACTGTGCTCATGTCCCAGGGGGGCATGAACCCTTGGGCCACCCTGATGGTGAACTGGACGAATTTGTGTCAGGAGAGACTCAGTATTAGAGTGAAAACCATGAGAAGCCTTTGAGACAGGACCATCTGGTCCATGAGACTGGAGAAGAAACGACAGAAGTGAGGGCAGAGGAGCAGGGGAGGACCATCAGGGGTTCCTCCTACCTCCGAAAGTCTGTGGCACCACTTTACTGATGGAAGCACAACAGTGACAGTCTCTGATGGTGCCATCTCCATGATGAGATTACCAAAGGGGGTCTGCATCACCGACATCTGCCAGCGCCTTTCCCTGATGGGAGTCTGGTCCTACAGGAGGCAGTGGGCAACCTTCAGCTGTGGGAGGCTGCAGCCCAGTCACTGAGTCCCGTCGGACTCCCCCATGCCTTCCAGCGCCATGCCAGCCAGCTCCAGGGTGTGCTGCCTCATGGCACCTGGATCCAGAGTGAATGACACGCAAAACTGCAGCTCAAACCCGAGTGAGGGCCCTTAGGGATGGAACAGGCAGATGGGAAAAAGAGGCAGGAAAAGCTCTAAGCATCTGGCTGTGGCTTTGCATCTGTCATGGGAGGTTTGTTACCTTGCAGCGAGACATGTCCTAAACAGTTTTCCAGAGGACTCATCAGCTCCCTTTCAGTCAATGCAACCATTGGTGCCTGGGTCCTGGCACTTCACATTTATCTTGTGACGTTTCCCTGCACTGGAGCAGCGCTGGAGCGAGCCGCACGGCAGAGGTTTCACATATTGGGGCAGCATCTAAAGGGCAGCCGTTATTGCACATAAATATTCCAAGGGAACCTATATTTACACAAGGGGGGAAGAGGAAAACACAGCCTACTTGCAGAACTTGCTGGACTTAGCACGTTTGTTTAAACAAAGCTTCTTTTACCAGTATTCAATTAAAACATTTCTTCAGCAGCCTCAGGGAAGGGGTTTCTTTCCTCATGCTCTGTGACTGGCATTACACTGTACTTAAAATTTGCATTTTCTTGTTTAGATTCATATTCTGAATGATCCCAGCCCATGGAGGGGAACATTGCTGTTGACCTTGGGTGAAGGCGAACAAATTAGAGCCAAGGGAGAAGTGAGAAGCTTTCAGGGGAAATAGCCAGCCCTCCCAGGTTGGATTATCACTTTACCTGGGATCAGACATTGTCAATTTGTCAAGAACTAGGAAGTTAACAATAGTGGATTGATCCCTTAGAGGATTAGATTAATCCCACTGTGATAATCAATATAATAAGCATTTATTAGCTTTCTGTTCACGCCGATGCCTCTCTGCAGAAGACCACACAAATCTCAGATAGCAAAGGAGCCTGCTGATCTCCATCACCAGCAGCAGGTGCTGGGAGAGGAAGAGGAGGAGAGTGGGACAAAGCGAGGAAGAGAGTTCACCAGGAGCACACGGAAGGACTCATTCTGTTCTGCAATCCTGACCTGCCCCAAATAAAGGTTTTATTTCAGGACATGCGGGGAAAGTCAAACACAGACACCCCCCATTGCCAGAGCAACTCAAAAATAACATATTTCTGGGTGAAATGTAATTTTTAATTAATGCCTTTGTTAGCATAGATGATATCGTCTTGGTCCATGTGTTTTGTATCACAGCAAAGTTACTGAGCTGGCTTGTGCCCACAGGCCATCTGCTGAGTCCTAATTGGTAAAAATCCTTTCATTTCATCCTGTTTCCTCCCGTTTAGCTTTTCCCAGGGCTTTAGTCCTGCAGCTGTAAATAAACTTTCCACCAATGTCCCTACCAAAAGAGGCACTGGAAGGCTGGCAGAGAAGTTTTCTTTCTCTGTTCTCAGTGCTCAGCAATATCAGCCCAAAATCACCCTTGGACCACACCTTAGGGTTGGGCTATAGTTTTGGATGCATGGGCTGAGAAAACACGTCTTCCCTCTTTCCCTATCAGCTTCACCGGAACAGCTTTAAATAACTCTGCAACTTCAAAGGAAAGCCACGCATGATATTGTTTGTGATGCAAAAGGATAAAGTCCTGGAATACTAAATTGGAAATGCAGTTACACCGAGAAAGTGTCAAAATAAGTGAATGCAAACTGAAACTGCTCCTGACATCAGTCACTTCATGTTCTCCTGTGCAGTCTCTTAATCACAGTAGGCTAATGGGCAGTTCAGAAATAGGTCCCATCACAGATGTTGCCTTCAGAAAAGTCCTAGTTTTCAGGTCCTCCCCATCCCACGGTTTATACCAGAAGGATGAATACAGGTTTTCAGAGCATCACTTGGGACCCAGCACTCATTCCAGTGAACTAATTAATTTAATCAGAGCTCTCACCTTCTTTTCACCTTACTTACTAATTTCAGTGAAACATATTGCTTCTTTCAGAGATTTGTGAGAATATAAATAAAACATTGCTTTAGGCTGTTTACGCCTGTCTTGCCTTTGGAAATGCACCAGTCCAGTGATACGTTGATTTTCTCACTAGACTCATTCCTCATCTGGAGAGTTAATTGAATTGCCATTTTATCTGATTTCATCCTTCCCAGAAAGCATGCCTTGCACTGGTACAATTTTCATGGCTTCATTACAACTTACATGTTTATGTGCGTGGAAAGTATGAGCAACTCCTTTTTTTATACCCACAATATTCAGGCTACGAAGAGGAGTTTACATTCTCTGCTGCAGAGCAATGACACTGGTGACTGCCAGCACCTAAAGTGTCTGCCCTCCTTATTGTCCCAACTGCTTGTTCTAGCATAATTTAAATACGCTGGGAAACTCTAGAGACAGCTCCTGCCTCACGTTATCTCCTTGTAGAGCACCAAGCCCAGAATCACCTCAGGGCACCAATGTAAAGTAAATAATAAATGCCAATAAAACCCAGTCTGCTCCCAGATCAGGCCCCCTGGGGCTCTGTCGAGGCAGGACTGCCCTTTCCCTCTACAGCATTCAAAGCAACACTCATGCTCAGTACATCTGTGTCCACGGACCAAACAAGTCCTGCTGTTTATGGGACCAATCCATTGCAGGTAGGTATCCATATTTTGTAGGGCTCCAGGGTTCTTCTGACTCTATTGTGCATGAAACATCCGTCACGACAGAGGGAAGTGCTACACGGGTTCTTCTGCTTCAGCAAAGGTGAAACGTCTTAACTTAGGAGCTGAGATGAAAAACGGAAGAAGATTCAGGCTTAATGTATGGAAAAGGCTTTCCAAGGCTCTCAAATAGACCTCTTTCAGAAGAAAGGTGGTGGAGATCATGCTACTTGGGATGCTCTCAGTCATGGTGTAACTGAGCTTATAAGCATTTAATGTGCAAGCGGATTAATGCAACTGAACCGTCCATCGGGAAACCAAAGGGAGTAATATCATATCCATGTTCGTAAGTGGCTGTTGAAAACCAGACCTTAGTACTGTTGACATGATCCAGGAAATTAGAATGGGGACAGGGCATGGACATACCCTAAAAGGATGGAGAGAGATCATGGAGCTGGTGATGCCCTGTGCCCAGCCTGATTCGGACACGGGGCTGAATCCAGGTACCGCTGGGCTCTGGGACTGAATGATGCTGACAGAGCAACCTGAACATCTTTCTAACTTTCCTATTTTCCTCTGATTAGACTAATTCTCACAGAGGATAAGTACAAGTGTCAGAAAAACAAGACTATTCCAGCTGATTTCCAGGACGAAGACTTGCTCAGCTACTGCGGTGTTGTATCCCAAAGGTGTACAGGAAATGAAACAGATTGCAATCAATCCGAAATACTTCACCTGGAAAGTCAGCACTATCAGCAGCAGTGTTATATTCTTTACTGTGCGGCTCAAGATCTTTTTCAGGTGTCCTGGCAAATTAAAAAGAGTTTTAGAACAAAATTATATTGAGGCCCTGCTCCCCAAAAAATGGGCTTGAGGAACATCTGTGCCCTGTTTCTAGGTTGAATTTCTTTGTCAAGCTTCAGCTTCCAGCCATTGACGAGTGTTTTCTCCCTTACCTTTTTTCTGCAGCATTTAAGGTGACTCTCACAGTCTTCTTTCCATGTAGGAATCCCTGGACT
The DNA here is from genome assembly GCA_013400135.1 of Rhinoptilus africanus. NCBI lineage: Eukaryota > Metazoa > Chordata > Aves > Charadriiformes > Glareolidae > Rhinoptilus > Rhinoptilus africanus. The sequence goes on from VXBO01014517.1 coordinate 474,887, forward strand.
CTGTTCAAGTCAACTCTTAACCTTTCCTTTCCTCAGCTGAAGAGACTGAGCCGCTGTGGATTCTCACTGCAAGGTTTGCTGCAACGAAGCACTAGGACATGATTATTTTGAGGCTTTCTGTAAATAAGTGTCTCCTTTGGGATTAAGGAGTGGGCATGAAGCATGCAGAGGGTCTAAAGTGGCACCTTTCTGGCTCAGCCCTAATTTCTGCAGCGAGTGATTAGGCATACTGCCAGCGTTTAAAGCACCGTCTGTTTAAGGAAAATAACATTAATGGAGGAGGTGTTCGCCACAGGAATGACATGATTACTTGACTGCTGGTAATGAGGGCTGAGGAGCAAACTGCAGCCAGGTACTGGAAGAAAATGCCGCTGCTCCCTGAAGTTGAGACAGGGAGCTCTGAGATCAAGTTCAAACAGCTCATGGAGAATCTCCTCTGTGGCATGAAAACACCAGACCTGGCAAGCTTTAGGGTGCAGCCAGAAGGCCATGGGCTTCAACCCGACCTAAAACCCATCAAAGACCATCAATATCTTTAGTTGACTTAAGGCACTCAGCCACAGGACACACAACATACCTATCTGGAGACCGGGCTGCGCTCCAGGTCTGCCTGTCCCACGCTGGGATGAGGATAAAGCCACTGAGTGTACAGAGGGACCATCCCCGCACCCGCTGCTCAGAGCAAGGATGGATGGAGCTGCCATCAGTGGTGAAACTCTAGGTTTTGCCCCAGAGTTTTGACAGATGAAAGACTTGGGCTAAAGCAGATTTCTATTCTATTCTATTCTATTCTATTCTATTCTATTCTATTCTATTCTATTCTATTCTATTCTATTCTATTCTATTCTATTCTATTCTACATATAGAAGAATTTTTTTACACTGAGGGTGGTGAAACACTGTCCCAGGTTGCCCAGAGAGGTGGGAGATGTCCCTTCCCTGGAAACATTCATGGTCATGTTGGACGGGGCTCTGAGCAACCTGATCTAGTTGAAGATGTCCCTGCTCATGGCAAGACAGGTTGGACTAGGTAACCTTTAAAGGTCCCTTCCAAACTAAACCATTCTTTTATTCTACCATTCTATGATATCACTGAAAAAATAGGAAGATATGTGAAAGAGAAATAATTTGACACTGCAATTCCAGAGTTAACCTTACAAAATGTCCCAGTATGAGGTTTTGTGTGGAAGACAAACAGTTTTAGAGAAAGATCTTCAGTTACTATTACTTAATCTGAAATCAATACATTGCTTACATGAAATAGAATTAAAGACTAGTTTACAGTTGTCTGATTTCATTCCTCAATAATAAAAATTGATCCACCTTTCTTTGAGGGTAAGGGGAAAAACCCAGCACAACTGACTGCTTTCAGCAACACTTCTGTAAAACCTTTACCTGAAATATCAGAAAATAACCATTAATAGTAATTAATTCTACTAAAAAAGTCTTTCTACTATGAGACTGGGTCAGGCACTATCATGCATATTAGCAGGCAGCTCCTGCCACGGGTTTACTTTTCAAAATCAATGAGGGAGAACAAGAGATGAATATGAACATCTTCTTTACTACCTCAGCGAGAAACTGAGGCATGGATTCAGTGCATGGCCATCATCATCCAGGGAATCCGTGGTAGAGTAAAACCCATCCCCTGACCCAGAGTGATCTCCAGCAAAGTGAGGACTATCCTAATAGCTGCTAAGACTGGTGGAAAAAAATTTATTCTTGAGGCTAGTTAAAACTTCTCAATTTAAATGACAGTAAATGAGTGCCTGTCTCTTGGATAAGCCATTTGTTGGATAAGAATCCTGCAAAAGCTCATGAACTGTATTCTGGACTTTCAGTGTCAGTGAATATCTCAAGGATGCTCTCCAGGTAAGTCCATGGGAAATGTAAACGCAACATCATGAAGCTAATTCTGAACCAGATCATCCACGTGGAGAGACTAATGAGTTTAGTCTTCATGCTTTGGGCTACTCTTCACACTTTGGTTTTCTACATCTCTGCTTTCCTGAGTGTTCCTCCGCAGAGAAGCTGACACTAGACATGCCTGGCAGTGGGAATCAGGATGGAGGATCTGAAATCTTGTTTAGGCAAATTGTTTGGTGTTCCACTAATGTTACTGTCACATGGCGGTGCTTGTGGTCCCCAAAGACCTCACTTGCTGATAAGAAAATACGGAAACCATCCACTTATAAAACATACTTTGAATAGGGAAAAGTGGCGACTTAGATTCCTGCTCTTTCTGCTCTTCGCAGGCTACGCCGTAGAGGCAACTGAACAGTCAAGGCTATGATTTAAAGTGGTGCAGTAGATGTGCATCCTGAAAAGCAGCGAGTGCAGCTCTTTCTGTGCTCGAGTTGTGCTATAATTGATGGGCAAGTGCGAAACGCGCACACGCTTAGCTGGGGGGGGCCAGAGCGGTGAGTTTACAAACACAGCGTGAGAGGTGATCGAAGCCGGCAGAAGAGCCTTGTTCGATTAGAAGTGGTAGCTCTGACTTGGCTTGTGCCAGGGACGGAGAAGGCGCCGTGAAACACAACTCTGCAGCGGAGAGACGTGCCCCTGGCTGACAGCACACGGAAAACGGCCGGAGCTAGGGGCAGACTCAGCACTTGGGTGAAGTAATTAATTAAGCAGTGATGAACAGCATGACAGACCCGGGAGGAAAGGAAGATAACCAGTGTGGAAATGTCTGATAAATAGGAGGGAACATGACCATGAAAGGTGTCTGCTGGTGCCACCAGTGGCCTCTGACCGTGAGGTGGCAGAGCCCTCAGGACAAAGTCAGCACCGACCGCCTGGAGCCATGGTGTGCCGAGAGCAGACCATGCGGCCGCGTCACGAGATGTCCCTTCAGTCCTTGCTGTGGAGAACTTACAACCTCCAGCAGAAAGTAACATAAATACATCGGATCGATTCCCTTGAAGTAGCATAAATCTACGAAGTCGGCAAAGCCACACTGATTTACTTCCCATGAGGAAACGGCCAATAAAGATGATGTTTAATCACTGTCTCTCTCCTTCTGCGTGACACAGGAATCACTCTCTGTTGCCCTCATCCTGCGACCAACAGCTTGGGCTTGTTCTCAGCCCCCTGCAGGAGCCCAGATGCAAGAAAGAGAAACATCAGCATTGCCCACATCGCTGCTTATCTGCCCCAGAGGGGGATCTCCCTCAGGACGGGTCTCATTTGACGCTGTAATTTGGCTTTAACCTCCCACCTAAACTCATTGCTTTCACTTTTCTGCAGTGTTAACACCTTCCCAGCCCAAAATCAGGAGCGACTCCAGAGGAGGCCCCGGAGATGCTGGGGGGGTTGGAGCCCCTCTGCTGTGGGGACAGGCTGAGAGAGCTGGGGGGGGTCAGCCTGGAGAAGAGAAGGCTCTGGGGAGACCTTCCAGCCCCTTCCAGTCCCTCAAGGGGCTCCAGGAAAGCTGGCGAGGGACTCTGGAGCAGGGAGGGGAGAGTCAGAGGATGAGGGGGAACACCTTTGAACTGAAAGAGAGGAGATTTAGATGAGATATTAAGAAGAAATGTCGTATATCTATGTTGAAACAGTGGACAAGTTTTGAACAGTTTTCTTTTTACAAAGTGACATCTTAAAGCACATGGTGGAAAGGGCCACACCAGCATACCACTGAGTTTTGACAAGATAGTCTTCCCTAAACGAGAAATAAAATGCATTAGTTTAACACTCGCCCAGGGCCTATACCTTCTTATGCCACCAAATGCAGTTCAATCAAGAGTCCATCATCTCAGCCCACTTTTTGTAGCACCTTGATGAAGTAAGGCACTTCCATGAGTGCGATGCACTGTGTTTTCACCTATACACTATACCTGCAGCTATAGCTTTGATCAGCTACATGGCAGTAATAAACAGAGCCATGCCTTACCTGTATGGCACACGGGGATGGCTAATGCTCCTCGCTGCCGGATGGCGAAGGCTTGCCTCTTTTGGGCTGTGTGAAAGTGCCTCTGGGAAGAGGTACCAAAGCTAAAAATTGCCTTGTCTTCACTAGAATCTTAACCGGAGTAAAGTCAAGAGCACATCTATTATATTCATAGTAAAGGCAAGTCCTCCATCATCTGCTTGTAGCATGGTACTTACAACATCAAGAGGCAACAGCACTGGAAATTGGTACAATCAGTTCCCAGAACACAAGCCTTAACACAGTAAAGGGAAATAACAATAACACAAAAATAAATTGCTACAGTTACAGCTGTTTTATTTCTCTCATATTGGTAGAAATTTAATATCCCACCAGAGCTATTTAGTTGTTTGTTTTAAAGTTAACTTTGTCCTTTAGGAAAGAAATTGCGAAGAAAACTGCGTAGATTTGTCCAATATGAGAGAAACATAAATCTTCCCTACTTAAGCAGACAGTCAATGGTCCCTGCTTCTCCTGCAACCAGCATGGAGGCTGTCTTGAAAAGCATTACTCATGTTGTCTCATGTACGATGCTTAGATGAAGAAAAAACCCAAACGCTCCGATGGGAAAACTGTCCCACGTGAAATGGTGGTGTCCAGTGCACAGAGCAAGAACCAGACACTGGGATGCTGCTACTCTGACTTGAAGGATGAGGAGCTCTGAGTTGTGGCGGAGCAGAGTTGTCCCATCTGAGCATCCCAGGTACCCCATGTACTCATCGGCGAGAAACTCTGCAGGATGCACATCACCCTGGGAACAGCAGCCACGTTCTCAGACCAAAGGACCAGCTTATCCAGTGTCTGGGCCCTCACAGTAGCCAAAAGTGGATGTCCAGGGAAGAGGATAAACACAAGGAAAATAGATGTTATCCTTGCCTGGGTAGGCCATCCTCCAGCCATTTGCAACTCATGAACTGAAAAAGCGGTATCCGTGTAGCTAGTGACTCTCAATGAATTTCTGCTCCATGAATTAGTCCAGTCTCCCCCTGAAGCTGTGTAGTCTCCTTCTGGAATTGCAAACACTGGCAGACACCCACTTGTCTTGTTGCCTTTTCCACAAAACCTATATCTCCTTGGTAGACCTCCAGTGTGAGCCAAAGGAGGTTGGACTCTTTGCTTCAGACAAGAACATTTGAGGGAAAAAATAATGTAAATTTTATTACATGAAGAAAATCAGCATTTTGGAAAAAATATCCAGTGGAAGACAGTCTGACTGGCTCTCCTCCACAGTCGCCCTTTATTTTCACATGAGCTTGGAGTACTGATCCTTGCAACAAATTCTTCCTGCCATCTGGGACTGCATTAAGTGGTGCCTGACCAAATTGCACCTACTGCCTCAAAAAGATAAAGGTCTTGAGAGGCTGGCGGGTCTGCTGGGAAAGCACTGGGCAGAGACTGGTGTTCCAATGCCGGCTGCACTTTTGGGCAAGTCACTTCACTTCTGTGCCTTTCTTTCCCTCCCTCGCCTTTGTTCGTCTTGTGTATCTTGAAAGTGAGCACTCGTGGCAGAGTAGCTTCTCACTAAGGACTTGCCCTTGGTTCATACTTGCCCTTGGCTTACCTGTGGGTTTAGAGGAGCCTGTGCACCTCAAGGCCCTCTATTCCCACCTCCTCTCCGCTTTGCTCATTCCCAAATGCTGAGAAGAAAACGATGCCGTGCTGTGGTACTGCTTCACAGATCCCAACGCCGATTCGGGTCTGCCTTTAGCTTTGAAGAAATATTTTCAGGAACAAGGAGCCAGAAGATCTACAGCTACACATCGCTGCTCTAAGCAACATTTATAAAACAAGAGATCATGTTCTGCAAAGTACTAACCTGAAAAGATGGCACTGAGCCGCGCAGGTAGCCTGGAGAGGACTGCGGCCACCGCACAGCCAAGGAGGAGATCAGCGCTAGTAGGGACGTGGTGACGCATTTGCACCCAGCATTTATGACCCCGTTCCCACTGAGCAGAAACAAATTTTGATGTCTGCACTGAAAACCTCATGGGCATTAGGAGAGCCTGAGACCCGGACAACCTGCTCGTAACGAGACTCGAGGTGTTTCATAGAAGGCGGAGAGGTGACTTGCTCATCATTTACAAGTACCTACGTGTGACACTTTTTCTGATGATAGAGAGCTCTTTCATCCAGCAGGAAAAGGAATAATTAAGGACAATATTTAGCACCCAGACCTGGAAACATTCAGACTTGAAATGAGGTGAAATTTTTAACAAGAAGAGTAGTTAGCCACTCAAACAATTTATTTAAGCCTACAATGGCTCTGACACCACTTGAAGGCCTTAAATCAAGATTGAATATGATCGTGGGAGCCCTGACGTTAGCAGAAGCTGCCAGTTTGTTTCGGGCATTTTGGGGAAAGGGCTCTGATCCCCCACATCACGTATTTTTAGCAAATTCAAACAACAGGAAGTTTTACACAATGCAATAAATATTTTAAAACACAACCCCACAATGCGTCTAAGGGGCTCGAGTTCTGAAGGGGAAAAATTGAGCTTCTCTGTGGGGTTTCAGCTCATGCAACATTTTTGCTGAAAAGTTCAGCTTCTGGTTAGATGTCACTATACTGGCAAATTTCCTAAAGGTTTTGGCCAGCTGGCTGCTTTCAAGGTTTGAGATCCTTCAACTTTCAACCCATGGCATGTTCGGTTTATTTCTACAATATCTTTGTTAAAAATAACCGGCAATGATTTGAATCACTCAAACACCTGGCTCCTGTTTTTGCCTTGGTTCTCTATGCAGTGGCACGAGCTGTGATGCTACTTAGAATCAAAATTTTACAGTCACTGATGTGTAGCAGGCACATACCATTAAAAGAGTTTTACCAGGAAAGATTATCCATCACTTTAAGTAGGTCATGCATACACTTAGCATATGTTACATTAATTCTCTTACATGCAGCCAATCACACTGGCTAATTGAAAATTTCTGTAGTCACAACCAAAGAAAGTCATTTCTCTGATGATTAATAAGCAGGGAGCCTGGGAAAAAAGGAGAAAAAAGAAGCAGAGGAAGGAAAAAAGAGGGGACCAGACTTGGCGTGAAGCTCAAGAAGTGTTGCGTCCTACAACAGACCCTCCACTTGCTGGTGCAACTTATATTTAAAAATAAAGGTGCCATCATCTCCATCTCCACCCTGAATCCCGCAGCCCCGAGCAGGGAGGGACTCCATAGCATCTTCTCCCAGGTCCCGCCATCTGCTTGGGAATGCGAGCGCTGAGGATGAGGACCCATTAACACCTCCCAGGGGACATGCAAGGAGCAGAGGGCAGCACCAAGATGCCATTGCTGGGGACACCGTTAATGCCTCACTTAGCATGAATTCATCCAGGACATTTATTCTTCCTAATCACGCCCATGGCTTTCTTCAGCTGGGTTAAACTTCTTTTTAATGCCAGGTATTTTTAACCGCTGCCCTTTGCAAATGCTGCAGCAATGTCCTTGTTTATCAAATTTCAGGTCAGAACAAGTTTTGCTGAATTCTTAAAAATGACAGAGCAAATGGCTTCAGCCTTGCCTGCTGACATACCGCTGCATTACACGTCTGCTTCCCCTCTGAAATATAGGACGCGTTCCCCGGTCGCACTGTCAGAAATGGGAGATGAATCAATTCCTCTGCGTTCATTCCCAGGTGCCCGTAGTCGACTGTCAGGATTGGGCTCAGTCCTTCAAGAACTGATTAAGTCCCTTCCTGACACTGACGCTCACACACACACTTCCAACGTCACCGTTCCAGGCTGTGCAGCTGGTGTCTAGTTTGGTGTCAGCGGATCTGCTCTGGCTCTGAGCACTCCTCAGCCCTCTTACCTTCCCTTCAGGCTCTGAACTGAAACGCTGCCATGGTTTTGCAGGACAACTCAGTATGGGAATATTTTTTTTTTTTGTTTAAGATGCACTGTAATACTGGTTAAGGACAGGTGGCCATAGAATCATTGAATTGTCCGGGTTGGAAGGGACCTTTCAGATCATGGAGTCCAACCATCAACCCAGCACTGCCAAACCCACCCCTACCCCATGTCCCTCAGCACCACGTCTGCCCGGCTTTTAAATACCTCCAGGGATGGTGACTCCACCACTGCCCTGGGCAGCCTGGTCCAATGCTCGACAACCCTTTCTGGGAAGACGTTTTCCCTAATATCCATCCTAAACCTCCCCTGGCACAACTTGGGGCCATTTCCTCTTGTGGCATCGCCTGTTATTCTGGAGCAGAGCCCGACCCCCCCTGGCTCCCCCCTCCTTTCAGGGGGTTGCAGAGAGCAAGAAGGTCTCCCCTCAGCCCCCTTTTCTCCAGGCTGAACCCCCCCAGCTCCCTCAGCCGCTCCTCACCAGACTCCTGCTCCAGACCCCTCACCAGCTCCGTTGCCCTTCTCTGGACACGCTCCAGAATGCCAGGGGTTTTCCTGTCTTGCAGCGATGGGGTGAGCTTGTTGTCGATGTCTGCAAACCTCCCAAGCGCTCGGTCCCTTGTCGCTCGCTATGGCAGAGAGTTTAAAATCCCCAACCCCCCGCGCTCTGCGGTGGGCACACGCCGTGAGCCCGCGAGGAGGTGGCAGAGCCAGGCCAGGCAGTGGCCCTGGGGACCAGCCTTCCCCCGCCTCTGAGCCAGGTCCTGGGCTCTGGGGCCACCAGCACTTCTGGGCTCTCTGCAGGGGATGCTCAGACAGGGCGAAGGTGACCAAAAAGCAGCAAAACGGGAGCTGCCAAGTGAAGCTGCTTCAGGCGTCCTTGCAGGACCACAGGGTAGCGGCTCTGGTGAACCAGCGATTAAACCGCAGCTCCAGACCCTGATTTTCCCTTTAACAGCCGCAAACCCCAACTGCATGAAGCTAATAAACATGTTCTTTTCCTACCAGAGCATCTCCCAGAAAAGTAACTCCCAGTTTGCATTTAAATCATGCTCATTTCACGGAAATTCCCCCTGGAAGCCCCCGGCAGTGAGGAACTGCTTCCATTCCCTAGATCGGTGAACACCGCATTGCTCCCAGCGCACAGCACTTTCAGTAGACTGTGCCTGGTTCCCCCTGTAATGGGTACCAGGTCTAAATGAGTCAAGTTTATTTTGAGATTGCTTTCCTGAGTTGCTGCTTTGCATTTCCATTGCCCGTCGCTCCCTGTGAAGCTTCCCTTGCTTCAGCAATAATGTCCTTTGGATATTAATTCACTCAGTGCCTACCTAGTGTCTCCCTTCATTACCCAAGTACATAGTTCATGGCAAGGCTTTAATTAATGAAGCCAGACTTGCCCTTTGCTATATTATATTAATTCCTTGGTCCGAGTAAGATAGTGTCCAGCTTGCTTTGTGCTTGGAGACATCCAAACACCGGCTGAGAGAGTTGGGGGGGCTCAGTCTGGGGAAGAGAAGGATCCAGGGAGACCTTGGAGCCCCTTCCAGACCCTAAAGGGGCTCCAGGAAAGCTGGGGAGGGACTCTGGATCAGGGAGGGGAGCCGTGGGACAAGGGGAAAGGATTTTACACTGGAAGAGGGGAGATGTAGATGAGATGTGAGGAGGAAATCCTTTGCTGTGAGGGGGGTGAGCCCCTGGCCCAGGTTGCCCAGAGAAGCTGTGGCTGCCCCATCCCTGGAGGGGTTCAAGGCCAGGCTGGACGGGGCTTGGAGCAGCCTGGGCTGGTGGGAAGTGTCCCTGCCCATGGCAGGGGGGGCACTGGGGGGGCTTTAGGGTCCCTTCAACCCAAACCATGCTGCGATTCTATGATTCATGGAGAGCTTTGCCTGTGTTGGCACAAGGTGCTGTCTGAGAGGGCTGAACCAGGGTGGGATGTTTCTGCTGGAGGAGCTGTAAGAGGGAATGGGGGGTGTGGAGACAGGGCCTGGGCTGAAGATTGTGCTCATTTGTGGCAGCTGTTACATACCTCTGCCCACAGATCTGACCAGCTCTGCCATAGACACTATAATGGACCATCAAAGGACAGGTTTTGTCATGAAATTCAGAAAAATATTCTTCTCCACTGTCAGCAATCTCCTACGCTCTTCTTTGGCAGGCACACAGCTCCCAAAGTGCCCCAAGGAAAAGCAGTATCTGCATTTTTACACCATGTGAAGATCCGCCACCAAGAAGCTGCTGCAGCCCACTCCCCAGCTGTGCTCTGCACATCTGCATCCGCCCGCAGGAGCACGCTGCTGGAGGAGGGCGCTGCCTCCTTTGCAGGAGCTCAGCGCCATTCACAGCGAAGCACAAGACCTCGAATTGTCATCTCAAGTCAAATTCACGCCAGAGCCTCTTTCATCCATGCGGCATTTTCTCCTCCCACCAGCTCCGCCACAGCTCCAGCATTTGCCTCTCCTACTGGGAACCCAGCTGTCACTCCCAAACCCGCAAAGTGCCACACGCCGCCACCACCTTGCAGCCTCCCTCGCTGGGTGCAGCCCCTCCACACGGCCGCCTGCAGCGGAGCCGGGCCACCCCCACTCTGCTTGGAGCCTTTCCCGGGTGCGAGCGCTGGGGGAGCCGTGCCCCAGCCCACCTCCCTTCTCCAGCAGCCTCACGCTGGCTCCACTTCATGCTCCACTCGAAGCCCTGCGAGCTTGCTCATGTTCTGCTCATGTCCTTTCCATGTCTTTCCCATGGAGCTCAGTGGCTTCTGCGCATCAGCAGGGGCACCAGGGTGACAGCGGGATGGGCTGAAGACGCACAGGGCATTCAACCCATCTTCACCCCAGCAGCTGGTTCATCCCCTGGTTTATAAGGAAGCAACGAGGCCAAGCTGAAGCTGGATTAACGTGGCGATGGGTGCCCTTGAACAAGCCCAGGGGCCAGCGGCAGAGCAGAGCCTGGTGGGAATGGGGATGGCAGGAGCTGCTGCTGGCTGGGAGCGCGGGTGGCCCCGGAGGGTAATGGAAAGTCCCCCGTGTTGTGCCACACAAGTTTTATTTTAAATGATTGCTCTCTCTAACTGGTTCGTTCGGCGCTGAACAAGGCTGCTGCTTTCTGCTGCTTTCAAGCGGTGCAGATTTAAAGCTATAAAATAACAACTGCATTATGGCAAGTCTGGGGTGGTAAGTATTAAAGCTCTTTAGCCTTTCCCCTTTCGGGAGATTGTTTAGCAAAGACAGTCCCACTCACCACTTTACTCCATCTTTATACTAAAGGGTACCAGTAGACCAGAAAATTATTTTAGATTTCAAAGGAGCTTCATTTCTGGAAGGTGCCTCTGAGTTTTCTCATCCATAACCACAGAGAGGGAAGGTTTCTGAATGGTAATAACAATCTGTTGCTGCATTCACTTCCAGAAAGATATAATACAGTGAAAGACATCCTTCTGACAAGACTCACTGAGGAATAGCACGCTGAAAGCGTTCAAGGCAACTGTGGAAGAAATGTGAGCCAATATTTCAACCAGGTTCCTAAATCATCGCATTCTGGCAGCAGCATCAGCGACACAAAAATGAAGAGAAAACAGAAAGCCCTGAAATGGGTGGCAGCTTTAGGTCACTGCAAATGATTTAAATAGCCTCCTTTCACAATTCCAGCTCTTTATGCAAGTTGGTATTGTTTAACTTCATAGTTTGCAACAGCTTCTTACTTGTGGCTGGATCGTTCCTTCCTCCTTCCCCAGCGAGGGGAGCAAAGCCGACCCCTAGGTGAGCCGCAAAGCCAAGTAGGGAGCTTTCACCTAAATAAACTCGATTTTGCCAGCCATGGGAGCAAGCTGGCTTTTTGGCAGAATCATGGTTGGTTTCGACTGCTCAGTCGCTCAAGAATTTGGTGGCTTTGATGCCTCTTTAATTTCAGTATAACGAACATCACTTTTATTATTTAACCTCCTTGTATTCTGAAGTAGATGTAATGTTGCAAAGCACAATTCATCAGTCCTGGAGGAGCGTAATACGCCTGAATGCTGTTATAAATGGTAGTAGAAGGGCCATGTTCTGGCACAGCCCCTCTAATTTATTTAGGTACTTACACGGCCTTCATCACCATAGTTACCTGAGCACTATCATTAACGAATTCATTAACGTTAATGTGCTTTGTGTGATTTTACCCCGGGAGGGGGAGAAGTACTGTGCCTGGTTTGCTGAGAGAACCGAGGCAGAAGGCAGAGGGACATGTTCGGTGTCACATAGAAAGGCTCTATCAGGAGCAAGAGGCAAAGCAAGTTCACACGAGCCCCAGCGCGGGGCCACAACTGCACAAACATGTTTCTTCTGAAGACAGACGATGAACATAAGTAAAACATATAATTAATGGTAGTTGTCTGCCCTGGGATGACTACTGCACCAAAAACCTACCCGTGTGTTACAACTCATATGAACCAACAGTCATGTTTGCATTTCCAATGCAGAAAAAAATGTCCTATTTTCATGTTACATCTATACGTTCACAAGTGGCTTTTAACTATTGTGATATAGTTAAATTAAATAAAAATGTCTGCAGAAATCTCTGACCGGCCAAGCATTGAACCCCGCACCAGAGCAGGGTTTGTCTAACCCTACTCGGCAAGATGCTCTGGTCCCCTCAGCTGTGCATTGTCCCAGCGTGGCCAGGACGCCACAAGCTTTTCCAGTATCTCACACCACCTTCACTCACGGGCATGGGATATTATAGTCAATTTTATGGGTACGAAACCTCACTTCCTAGATAAACTCCCCGGAGAATGAACTCTTGACTCTTGCCAAAGGAAACAATTATCACAGCTGAACAGTCACCATTTTGATTGGCCTTTTTATCTCCTAAAACTCTCAGTAGAGAAGCAGTCACCATCTTCACACCCTGTGGAAGCCAGCTCTGACTTCACATTCCCAGTGTTTTTGGGGCTTTTTCTTTTAAGATGTAGAGAGCTTAGCGGGTGCGAATAACATCCCAGCTCCTTGGGAAAACTGTGCAAACAGATGAATCAAGCAAAAGTTCCTAGAAGTAGAAATATGTGAATCTGCCCTGACTGTAACAAGAAGGGATGTCTGTCCTTGGAGATACTCAGAGGTGAACTGGCCCAGGCCCTGAGCTACCTTGTTTAACTTTGCATCTGGCCTGCTTTGAGAAGGAGGTTGGGCCAAGTGACCTCCAGAAGTCCCTTTGAACCTAAATTACCCCGATTCAATTAATTTAATATCTAGTCAAATACCACTGACTGCAAAATCATAATAAAGCTACTTTGCTTGGGTTATAAGAAATGTAAAGTTAATCTAATAAGGAAGTAATTAATCATTTCCAAGTCCCATCTCGCAGAGTGAGGAGGAATACGTACACTGAGCTGGATAAGCTAATGGAAATGGGCAACAAGATGGTTCTTTCAGTCCAGTGTTAATAAATGAAAAATCATTAGGACCCTTGCAAAGCCCTTATTTATCCATCTCACCATGGGCTGGCCAAAGACGTGCTGGCAGAGTGCCGCAGTGACCTCTGCTAAACATCTTGCTTTTCAATTTATCCAACGCTTTGACAATAAACTGGTCCTCTTCTCTACTAGTGACACCTCTCACCAAGGAAACTCCCCTGTGGCTCATGACCTGGCACATCTGAGAGGTGTTTGTACCATTTATCGCAAACCTGGCCCCGTCAGCAGGTCTGCAGCTGGTTGGCCTCCATCCAGGGGACTCTGCTTGTCCCTCCCTACAGATGCTTCTCTCCCATGAGCCGCATTCAGAGCCAAACTCCTTAGCATGAGCATCTAAGTTAGATACCCAATTTTTTCACAACTTCTACCGATCTGTAGTTCTTTCTCTGATGTTGTTAACGTCCATATGAAGCAGGACCTGTCAAAGACACCTCCCTCCATCTCAAGACACCCTTGCTCAACAGACACACACCTTTCTTTTGGCCGGCTTCCTAACCGGCTATCAATACAGGTATTAATCCCCAGCATCTCTGCCTTTGGTAATAATTTCCTGTGGGGAACAAAGTCAAATGCTTTACTTCAATTAGATGGCCTGGATCTGCTGCATTTCCCTTATCTAAGAAACTGTTTTCGCATCAAAAAAAGGAAGACACAAAATGTCTTTGCTGTAATCTAACACTGATAAAACCATGATGTAATTTATCCTGCCTACCCTTTGCTTTCACATCCTTAATTACTCTTTCCTTCAGAAAGTGCTTGAAGACCGAGCAGAATATTGAGTTCAAACCACCAAGGCTGGAGTTCCTCAGGCTCTTTCAGGTATACAGGTTTTTTTAGTATGGTATATGCTAAAACCACCAAGACCTGACTCCCAAGCTCTCAGTTCCTTGGCTGGCCTTGCTATTGATACCGACATTTTGTGAACACCCTTCTCTTCACAGAAAACAAAGGCAAATTCACCCCAAATTTGGCCTTTTCTCAATTATCCCTAAACGTCACTCTATTTAGCCCTTTTCACGTGTACAATCATGTCACTTGCACCAGGCTGTTGGCCCTTCTCATTATCCTCTTATAAGTTCTGAGGCAAGATTTACCTTTCCAGACAGCCCCTGTTCTGTTTCCTGGAGAGTCTCTGCTCACCTTGAGCATCTTCTCTGAGGTTCCCGTAGGACCAGGAAAGCCCGTGGCTTTACTCAGCTTGTGGTGCTGTGTTGGTTTTATCTCCTGGTGGGAACATGGAGCTTGCAGTACCTCTTGCCTCCTCCACGTTTTCATGCCCCCCAAGTTTCTCTATTAACTGTGTCAGTTGTGGAAACGCTAACGAGGTTAACACAGAGTGTAACAGAGTCCTCTGCTTAACACGACGGGGAGAGCGAGCGCAACACTAGGCTACGCACAGAAAATAATGCAGGCAAAATTTGCAAGCGACTGTGTGTGACCCGTCTATACACAGTACCGATTATTTTATGTACAGGAGGAACAAGTGCAGAAAAACTTTACAAAGAAAGAATGAAGGCTTTCCAAACCTCCTCCGTTCACAATTAAGCTGGTTTTCCTTATGCTGGAGAGAAGCAGCAGGGAGCACGACAAGCCCACGCAAACTAACCCTCCTCTCCCAGTCCTGCGCCGTGGGATGAGGGACACTTGATGGAAATGAGAAGGTAGGGAAGTCTACGTCGATGCGAGGGCTTAGCACGGAGTTAGACTGTCTAATTAACTGTTGATAAATGTTATAGAAACAAAGAATAAACAGGATTCAAGAAAGGACTGGAAACTGATATAAACCTTATGGCAGCAGAGGACAATTACATCAAGTGCTTGTGAACGTCTGTTTGTATTTATCTGTGTTCAGTGTATAAACGTGTCAGTGTGTGTTTATACACATACGCAGATTTACTCACCTCTGCTTGGTAGACATGAATATATAAATATATATGCACATAAACACTTACACAAATGGTATATCAGGACTATAAACCAATATTAACAAAGAACCTTGGGCTAGCACAGAACTGCTCCCTGGTTGGCATTTAGATATTCTTCCNGGCAGAGTGCCACAGTGACCTCTGCTAAACATCTTGCTTTTCAATTTATCCAACGCTTTGACAATAAACTGGTCCTCTTCTCTACTAGTGACACCTCTCACCAAGGAAACTCCCCTGTGGCTCATGACCTGGCACATCTGAGAGGTGTTTGTACCATTTATCGCAAACCTGGCCCCGTCAGCCGGTCTGCAGCTGGTTGGCCTCCATCCAGGGGACTCTGCTTGTCCCTCCCTACAGATGCTTCTCTCCCATGAGCCGCATTCAGAGCCAAACTCCTTAGCATGAGCATCTAAGTTAGATACCCAATTTTTTCACAACTTCTACCGATCTGTAGTTCTTTCTCTGATGTTGTTAACGTCCATATGAAGCAGGACCTGTCAAAGACACCTCCCTCCATCTCAAGACACCCTTGCTCAACAGACACAGACACCTTTCTTTTGGCCGGCTTCCTAACCGGCTATCAATACAGGTATTAATCCCCAGCATCTCTGCCTTTGGTAATAATTTCCTGTGGGGAACAAAGTCAAATGCTTTACTTCAATTAGATGGCCTGGATCTGCTGCATTTCCCTTATCTAAGAAACTGTTTTCGCATCAAAAAAAGGAAGACACAAAATGTCTTTGCTGTAATCTAACACTGATAAAACCATGATGTAATTTATCCTGCCTACCCTTTGCTTTCACATCCTTAATTACTCTTTCCTTCAGAAAGTGCTTGAAGACCGAGCAGAATATTGAGTTCAAACCACCAAGGCTGGAGTTCCTCAGGCTCTTTCAGGTATACAGGTTTTTTTAGTATGGTATATGCTAAAACCACCAAGACCTGACTCCCAAGCTCTCAGTTCCTTGGCTGGCCTTGCTATTGATACCGACATTTTGTGAACACCCTTCTCTTCACAGAAAACAAAGGCAAATTCACCCCAAATTTGGCCTTTTCTCAATTATCCCTAAACGTCACTCTATTTAGCCCTTTTCACGTGTACAATCATGTCACTTGCACCAGGCTGTTGGCCCTTCTCATTATCCTCTTATAAGTTCTGAGGCAAGATTTACCTTTCCAGACAGCCCCTGTTCTGTTTCCTGGAGAGTCTCTGCTCACCTTGAGCATCTTCTCTGAGGTTCCCGTAGGACCAGGAAAGCCCGTGGCTTTACTCAGCTTGTGGTGCTGTGTTGGTTTTATCTCCTGGTGGGAACATGGAGCTTGCAGTACCTCTTGCCTCCTCCACGTTTTCATGCCCCCCAAGTTTCTCTATTAACTGTGTCAGTTGTGGAAACGCTAACGAGGTTAACACAGAGTGTAACAGAGTCCTCTGCTTAACACGACGGGGAGAGCGAGCGCAACACTAGGCTACGCACAGAAAATAATGCAGGCAAAATTTGCAAGCGACTGTGTGTGACCCGTCTATACACAGTACCGATTATTTTATGTACAGGAGGAACAAGTGCAGAAAAACTTTACAAAGAAAGAATGAAGGCTTTCCAAACCTCCTCCGTTCACAATTAAGCTGGTTTTCCTTATGCTGGAGAGAAGCAGCAGGGAGCACGACAAGCCCACGCAAACTAACCCTCCTCTCCCAGTCCTGCGCCGTGGGATGAGGGACACTTGATGGAAATGAGAAGGTAGGGAAGTCTACGTCG
This sequence comes from Rhinoptilus africanus, assembly GCA_013400135.1. Lineage (NCBI taxonomy): Eukaryota > Metazoa > Chordata > Aves > Charadriiformes > Glareolidae > Rhinoptilus > Rhinoptilus africanus. The sequence goes on from VXBO01014517.1 coordinate 491,790, forward strand.
ATGCGAGGGCTTAGCACGGAGTTAGACTGTCTAATTAACTGTTGATAAATGTTATAGAAACAAAGAATAAACAGGATTCAAGAAAGGACTGGAAACTGATATAAACCTTATGGCAGCAGAGGACAATTACATCAAGTGCTTGTGAACGTCTGTTTGTATTTATCTGTGTTCAGTGTATAAACGTGTCAGTGTGTGTTTATACACATACGCAGATTTACTCACCTCTGCTTGGTAGACATGAATATATAAATATATATGCACATAAACACTTACACAAATGGTATATCAGGACTATAAACCAATATTAACAAAGAACCTTGGGCTAGCACAGAACTGCTCCCTGGTTGGCATTTAGATATTCTTCCTCACCAGATGCAAACCGAAGGAGAGATAAAGAAGGGCTCCAGGAGGAGCTGCAAACAGGGGCTGCCTGTGGCTGTCGACTGCTGTTACCGCTGAGGACATTCCTACTTCCAAAGCACAAATGGCTTTAAAAAGCTCTTGACTTTCTACCCAGAGACCATCAAAAGGAGTGGAAGAGCACTCACCAGCCAGGCCTTGGATTGTGCCCACAGGATATTTCTGTTTCTTAGTGGGAGGTGGGTAACCGCAGCTATCTGCAAAGGAAAAATGACGGAAAACATCAAAGAAGAAAGACATCTGGTTTGCTCTCGCCAAATATCACCGTGCTGCAGATGCGCCCTCATGCAGATGAGGGGTTATTTTCTCTCTTTTCCTCTTCCATAAAGAAAAAGGGAAGAGATATAATCTTCCAGTGGGCACAGAGTTTGCTTTTCACGAGGAAATGCACAAACTCAGTCACTCTGGCATCTCCAAACCTCGCCGGGCTGGAGAGGCTCAGCAAGAGCTGCTGGTTTCAGAGCCGTCCACCGTGAGTGTAGGGACACCTCCGCAGGGACATCAGCCAGCTGCATCAGCAGATGCTCAACATCAAACACCAGCCCCACAACAAGCTTTTCTCTTAAAAATGCTGGATGAGCTCATTCCAGGGCCATTTTGTGGATATAAGACATCTTGGACACCGCGGTGAAGCTCCCACCATATTGAAGGGGCTGACTGTATATATAGGACTGAAAAGACCTAAGAAAAATGATTACACTTAGATAAGGAGTAAGAAAATGGGTCTGGGGAGGAGAGGAAAGCAAGTGCCCGCCTGCTGCTCCAGGTCTCATCTGGTCTTTCGAAGGCTCAGCAGATTTGTGCAGCTTTCTCAAAACTCACCACCCAACTGTGGGATTAATTGTAATAATTAAATATTAACTCTGGCTAAACTACAGAGATTCCACAGAGATGATTTCATATTTCAAGATAAATACCATCTCAGCTTACAAGCACACTATCCANGCCAAGTGACCTCCAGAAGTCCCTTTGAACCTAAATTACCCCGATTCAATTAATTTAATATCTAGTCAAATACCACTGACTGCAAAATCATAATAAAGCTACTTTGCTTGGGTTATAAGAAATGTAAAGTTAATCTAATAAGGAAGTAATTAATCATTTCCAAGTCCCATCTCGCAGAGTGAGGAGGAATACGTACACTGAGCTGGATAAGCTAATGGAAATGGGCAACAAGATGGTTCTTTCAGTCCAGTGTTAATAAATGAAAAATCATTAGGACCCTTGCAAAGCCCTTATTTATCCATCTCACCATGGGCTGGCCAAAGACGTGCTGGCAGAGTGCCGCAGTGACCTCTGCTAAACATCTTGCTTTTCAATTTATCCAACGCTTTGACAATAAACTGGTCCTCTTCTCTACTAGTGACACCTCTCACCAAGGAAACTCCCCTGTGGCTCATGACCTGGCACATCTGAGAGGTGTTTGTACCATTTATCGCAAACCTGGCCCCGTCAGCCGGTCTGCAGCTGGTTGGCCTCCATCCAGGGGACTCTGCTTGTCCCTCCCTACAGATGCTTCTCTCCCATGAGCCGCATTCAGAGCCAAACTCCTTAGCATGAGCATCTAAGTTAGATACCCAATTTTTTCACAACTTCTACCGATCTGTAGTTCTTTCTCTGATGTTGTTAACGTCCATATGAAGCAGGACCTGTCAAAGACACCTCCCTCCATCTCAAGACACCCTTGCTCAACAGACACAGACACCTTTCTTTTGGCCGGCTTCCTAACCGGCTATCAATACAGGTATTAATCCCCAGCATCTCTGCCTTTGGTAATAATTTCCTGTGGGGAACAAAGTCAAATGCTTTACTTCAATTAGATGGCCTGGATCTGCTGCATTTCCCTTATCTAAGAAACTGTTTTCGCATCAAAAAAAGGAAGACACAAAATGTCTTTGCTGTAATCTAACATTGATAAAACCATGATGTAATTTATCCTGCCTACCCTTTGCTTTCACATCCTTAATTACTCTTTCCTTCAGAAAGTGCTTGAAGACCGAGCAGAATATTGAGTTCAAACCACCAAGGCTGGAGTTCCTCAGGCTCTTTCAGGTATACAGGTTTTTTTAGTATGGTATATGCTAAAACCACCAAGACCTGACTCCCAAGCTCTCAGTTCCTTGGCTGGCCTTGCTATTGATACCGACATTTTGTGAACACCCTTCTCTTCACAGAAAACAAAGGCAAATTCACCCCAAATTTGGCCTTTTCTCAATTATCCCTAAACGTCACTCTATTTAGCCCTTTTCATGTGTACAATCATGTCACTTGCACCAGGCTGTTGGCCCTTCTCATTATCCTCTTATAAGTTCTGAGGCAAGATTTACCTTTCCAGACAGCCCCTGTTCTGTTTCCTGGAGAGTCTCTGCTCATCTTGAGCATCTTCTCTGAGGTTCCCGTAGGACCAGGAAAGCCCGTGGCTTTACTCAGCTTGTGGTGCTGTGTTGGTTTTATCTCCTGGTGGGAACATGGAGCTTGCAGTACCTCTTGCCTCCTCCACGTTTTCATGCCCCCCAAGTTTCTCTATTAACTGTGTCAGTTGTGGAAACGCTAACGAGGTTAACACAGAGTGTAACAGAGTCCTCTGCTTAACACGACGGGGAGAGCGAGCGCAACACTAGGCTACGCACAGAAAATAATGCAGGCAAAATTTGCAAGCGACTGTGTGTGACCCGTCTATACACAGTACCGATTATTTTATGTACAGGAGGAACAAGTGCAGAAAAACTTTACAAAGAAAGAATGAAGGCTTTCCAAACCTCCTCCGTTCACAATTAAGCTGGTTTTCCTTATGCTGGAGAGAAGCAGCAGGGAGCACGACAAGCCCACGCAAACTAACCCTCCTCTCCCAGTCCTGCGCCGTGGGATGAGGGACACTTGATGGAAATGAGAAGGTAGGGAAGTCTACGTCGATGCGAGGGCTTAGCACGGAGTTAGACTGTCTAATTAACTGTTGATAAATGTTATAGAAACAAAGAATAAACAGGATTCAAGAAAGGACTGGAAACTGATATAAACCTTATGGCAGCAGAGGACAATTACATCAAGTGCTTGTGAACGTCTGTTTGTATTTATCTGTGTTCAGTGTATAAACGTGTCAGTGTGTGTTTATACACATACGCAGATTTACTCACCTCTGCTTGGTAGACATGAATATATAAATATATATGCACATAAACACTTACACAAATGGTATATCAGGACTATAAACCAATATTAACAAAGAACCTTGGGCTAGCACAGAACTGCTCCCTGGTTGGCATTTAGATATTCTTCCNNNNACCTCCGCAGGGACATCAGCCAGCTGCATCAGCAGATGCTCAACATCAAACACCAGCCCCACAACAAGCTTTTCTCTTAAAAATGCTGGATGAGCTCATTCCAGGGCCATTTTGTGGATATAAGACATCTTGGACACCGCGGTGAAGCTCCCACCATATTGAAGGGGCTGACTGTATATATAGGACTGAAAAGACCTAAGAAAAATGATTACACTTAGATAAGGAGTAAGAAAATGGGTCTGGGGAGGAGAGGAAAGCAAGTGCCCGCCTGCTGCTCCAGGTCTCATCTGGTCTTTCGAAGGCTCAGCAGATTTGTGCAGCTTTCTCAAAACTCACCACCCAACTGTGGGATTAATTGTAATAATTAAATATTAACTCTGGCTAAACTACAGAGATTCCACAGAGATGATTTCATATTTCAAGATAAATACCATCTCAGCTTACAAGCACACTATCCACGGCAATTAGGAAAGCGACTTGTTTCTGTAATTTGAAATTATATTCAGTGTGACCTCCTAAGATGACGCCATCATATTAGCAAAATTTGCCACAATGAATTTCACCTTGCCAAGTCAAAGGCCTTTTTTTTTTT
>VXBO01014517.1:516506-585867 GCA_013400135.1 Rhinoptilus africanus
GGGGGGGGAAGGCTAGCAAGACGGCTTGTGCCAGTGGGGGGAAAAAGTGAGCCAGCCAGGTAGGGAAATCCATAAAAGAAGAGTAAACCTACTAGTGTGATGAGTGGGGAAGTGCTCTGCTTACAGCGGGGCTCAGCAGATTGGCATTCTGCTGTAAAAGTCACACGCTGGTAGAATTGCTTTGTTATTATTATTTGTTATTATTTGTTATTATCTGTTGCAGTGGAGTTCTTCTCGTACATTTTATTTTTCTTAATGGGAAGTCTGTGGCTGCTTGGCTTTGTGCTGCTCTCCGCTATCTCTGGGCTGCCTAACAGGACTCTGCAGGACAGATGTCTCTGTCAAACCGTGTGTACTTGTCCGTGCCCAGATGCGCTCACAGCGTTAATCCCAGGGGTTTGGCAGCAGGAAGCCAGGCTAAAAGCCAGCTCATCGCGCTGGGCTGTGCTGCCTGTGCCATTCCCAGGAAGGGCAATGGGAACTGAGGGCCGCACGTTAAGGAATCAATTCCATAATCATAATGTGGACAAACCCCACCAGGTGCTTTGCTCGCACGTGTGGTTCCTTGGCCAAGATGGTCTCTATTTCATAAACCTCTGCTGGCCCACCAGTGGGTTTGCTATTGCAGGAAGGAATGTGTGCTCCTTCCTTTCTCGCATCCTTCGGATAGCGAATGTACAGCACTTGGCTGCTTGTTCTGCGGTTATTAGCTTATAAAGCACCATGTGGAAGACTATTAAATAAAACCCTGGCTTTTTTCCCCCGGAGTGATGTTAGCTGATGGGACCCATCCTTCTGAGGGTGGCAGTTGTGTGTTTCTGGCTCTCTGTTGTGGAGTTTGTGCCATGTCCCTCTAGGAAGGGTTGATGCACAAGAAGGACCTAGGGTCTGGAAAACAGAACTGGACTTGGGGCCGTAGTAACATATTCCCAAATCAAGGAGCTCTCATCAAGGCTCCTAGTGGTGCTGGATGAGTGTCTGCATGGCACATGCCTTGATGGTGACAGCTATCCACAAATGTGCCACTGTTCTCCCCAGCTTTTGGGTCACTGCCTTCCAGGAACACATCTCTGGTTTTGGATGTTCCCTTTCCATGTTTAAATTCGCCAGTTGCCCCTGCAGCAATAATATTTGGTCACAAAAATCAGGTGTGTGTGAGAATGTGCTTAGTTCAGTCATATTAAAAGTATATAATTTTGCTGGTGGAGCAAATCAGATGTGTAATAGCTGGGTGATGAGGATGATCTTGTGGGGTTTTCAGAAGCAATGTATTATAGCTCTTGAAGTTTCAGCCTTCTGCTCCCTGATGATGTTAAATATAAGATATTACCCTGGCTAATCCTTATGTGTGTGTCTCATGATTGCGTTACTGAGGAGGTAGCTGAGTCTTGCCGCGGTGTGTGCGGGGTCTGCCAGCTGTGGTCCAGCTGTGCGGCACTGGTGCTCGGCTCCTGGGGTTCATGCTGAGCCCAGGCAGAGCTCCCTGCTGATGTGATGGGGGACGAGGGGAGCCTGGAGCCACCTGTAGTGGTGCCTCCCAGTGTTATTTTGGCAAGACCTTATTCTTGTGTCCGTCTTCTTGTCTTTGCCTTCTCTCTCTCAAATCCTGTCTTTGACAAACCACTTGGGACCTTTCCCATGGTCTCTCTGTCGGAGGCTGAGCCTCTGCAGCCCGTGGAGTTTGCTGTTTGCCTGCAGAGAGCCAGGATGCTGCTCCCATGCTGTACAAGATACCTCAAATAGCCCCAAAGGACCAATCTCCTGCGCTGCTGGGAGATGCCAGTGTGTTTTCTGCTCAAAAAGTTTCTAGTTTGAACTAGTTTGAGATTACCGTGGAGTAAGAACAAAATCATATGCGGAATTAAGACGCTCTTAGGCTTGATTTTTCTCAATTAAAATCTCAAGTTTACAGCTGTGCACTTGGAGCAGAAAATGCATTTTTTCCACTTAAGAGTACGGCTGTGTCATTAACTTCATAATTGTAAGACTGTGTTATTACACATTAAAACGTTAATAAAACTTACCTAAAGCACCAGGGGCTTTAGAGCGAAACTCTGCCAGGCTGTACGCGCCTGGTATGGACCAGCTCGGGTAGACTATCTGGTGTGCCTGCCTGCGGATGCTGCCTCGGAGGTGTCTGCTCTGGGGTGGCCCCTGTGCAAGGGGAACGCAAGGTTCCCAGGGTGTTAAAGCTCTCAAGGTCTGGAAGGAGGAGGCTGTTTTCCCGATTTAAAAGCCATTTGGAGGGTGTGATGCCAAGGTCGCTGAGGGGTACTGTGTAGGGTGGGAAGATGAGGGGAGAAATGGAAATGAAGGGAGAGAAGTGCCAAGGAAATACAGAGCTGTTTTACAGAAATACAGAAAACTAGAGCTGTGGTTTTTTTTTAATCTTGAGTTAAATTTACTCGGCCTGCAAAGCCTCTAGGGTGGGATTGTGCTGTGTTTGTGCATCACCTGTCACAGTGGGGTCACAGCTCCTGGCAGAATTTCCAAGGCTTTATTGCAATGTAAATAATAATAATTAGCATGTCCTTATGAAGCAGTCATGGTAGTGTTTATTTTTAGGAGAAAAAGAAACAAAAGGAGAGGCATTATTAATTACCGTGAGAAGTATTAAAGGATCACTTACCTTTGACAAAGGCATGGCGAATGCAGGAGATCTGATACCAGGAGCCTGTTTTTGTGTGATCCCATGGGCTCTTCTGCGCTGGCCCCATCCCTGCAGCGGCTGGGGAGAAGGACAGGGATGGAGCAGGGCGAGCTGTAAGCTGTTGTCCAGCTTCAGGGTAAATTTGAGAAGGTCCTTTCAGGGTAAATTTGAGAAGGTAGGACACTTCCCATTTTTGTGTTTCAAAAAAACCCCCAAAGAAATAGGAAAGTCAAAAAGCCAACAACAGGCTCTGCAAGGCTCCCTTTTAAGTAGGGAGGTGAAAATGAGATTTATGGAGAAATGATGTGGGAATCAAAGGGAGGATGGTGATGGCTTTCTGAATTGTCTTGGAGTATCTCCTAGGCGCATCAAAGTAAATAAGGGGCAAATCCTCCCAAACTTGAGCAGAGCGAGCGGTGGGATATGAGGAAGCAGCCTGGGTGTCAGGTTCAGGTCACGGGTGGCTAGTGCAAAGTACGTGCTCTAATTAGCTACTGAAAGACTTTCTCATGCTCTTCTAGGGAGAAACTTTCTATTGACGTGTGCTGATATCGTAATTCAACAGAATCCGTTCTCCTTTGCCTGGGAAAAACAACCTTTTTCAACTTTCCACTGTCTGAGCACCTCTGTAATGTTGTGTATGTGACTAGGACAGGCTAGTGCCTTAGTGATACAATAATGTAATAAATCGGTATGGTCTGGTCAGGGTGTTGTGTAGGATACGGAAAGCAGCCCAGAAACAGCAACGCTTAAGCTTTTAGGCATTTGGAGAGCTATGAAAAGACGAAACACAAATAATCCCAGCAGTAAAGCTGTCTTAATGCACACTTTGAGGTATTGTGGTGCGTGCTCTTCGGGGGTAAGTACGTGATATTTCTCTTCTGATCCTTGCAATAGCTAAAATAGGTCTAGGAGATCTGTGCAGAAAATAACCATCCTCGGGGTTTGCTGGTGTGTTTGCATTTTAAGAAGAGTCTTGAAGTCCATCTCCCTTCCTCAGTCTCTGGGCATGGTTCTGTTGAGTACCAGCCCCCCGTCAGGGTTTCAGGGCTATTGCGTTGTGTGTCTGTTCCTCGCTGCTGGCTCTCTGAGATGAACACCCCTACTCATCTGAGGGTGTCCTCCAAGGGCATGAAACCCCAAATGCTCAGTGCCTTCCCACCCTGTGCCCTCATTCCTGTACGTGTGGCTGGTTTGGCTTTTACTCTCAGGGACAGCTTTTTAAAACCAAAACCCAAACACTTGATATATCATTTTGCTCCCAGGATTTGTGGGAGCTTTGGAGAAGTCTCCGAATGCTTCAATTTGCAGTGATATTACAGTAGTTCCAGTTGTACCTGATGTCACAAAAGCTGTATTCCTTGTGCTGAAAATACGGGATGCTCTTGCACTGATACCCCAGCTGTATAAAGGGATGGTCAGCAATCTTCTCTTGGCCCGCATTATGGTGGATTAAACTTTGAGTGAGGGTCGCTATGTTTTGTGCAAAACTCCTAAAATCCCAAATGGCTCTTAACTGAAGCCAGGTATTTATAGGTGCTGCATTAAAAAGAAACGTTGCCAGCAATTTCTGTGCTTCAGTGTTGCTGGTGAGGGTCTTCTGTGGGAAGCAAAGGCATGGTAGGAGTTTCTCATGGTTCAGCTGTGTTTTCTGCCCTCTCAGCTGTGCTGAAATCCCTTGATTTTTATCTTTAACCTGGCTGTGTTCCAAGATTTCTTCTGTAGTGGGTCCTCACAGCTGTCCTGGCTGAACCCAGGAGATCAGAGCAGGAGTGAAAATGTAGGTGGAAGCATCCTAAGATGGGTCCCCCCACCATAACCCTCTAAAAACTGTGTAGCTACACCCTGAGTTATTACATGGAGCAGCCTGGGCTGGTGGGAGGTGTCCCTGCCCAGGGCAGGGGCTTGGAACAAGGTGGTCTTTAAGGTCCCTTCCAACCCAAACCAATCTGTGATTCCATGATTATGTTCCCAAGAGTAAGGGAATGTTTCTACATAGTACTTGACCTTCTCATGCCCTTCTGAGCTGGGTGTATCTATGGAGCTCAGGTGCTGAGGACCGCACGGAGCATCACAGGCAGATTTTGCTCCCTGTGCCAGCGTGGGGATGTTTCTGATATCCCTGGCTTTGGTAGCTTGCTTGGTACGTTTATGCATGGTATGGACATCTCTTGCTGCCCTGATGTTCCTGTGGGAGATGGGGATCATGATTAGTTGGCAGCACTGACCTTTTGCTGTGCCCTTTCCTCTTGCGGAGCCTGTTGCATCCCCCCGGAGAGGAGGATCAGCGCTGACCTGTGCGAAGACCCAGTGCGGTGCAATACAGCAGCAAATGGTGCCGGGGGAAGCCGTAACTGTGGATTTCGCTGCGTAGGCGTAGCTGGCAGTCAGTTCTGGTGAAAGGGGAGAAAGTAGTTCATGGCCGATTTGAAGGGAGATTTAAGTGTTGGACAGATTTGAAGGATGAGGCTAAGTACCCTTGTGAAAACAGAAAGCAGGGTGTTAACTTCTTCTGGAAAGCACTCCTAGATTTGCAGATGGAAGGAGCTGAGAGCTCAGAGCCCCTGAGGATTGTTATTAATTAGGGCTGTTGCAGTGAAGAGCTTCAGGCTATGGAGGAAGCCGTGCCAGGGATCCACCCCAAGTGTACGGGCGGCGTTTGGATGTGGCACCAGGGGCAGGTGCTGGGGTCAGTCCAAACTGTGTCCTACAGAGACACTCTCCCAGGAGCAAGAACTCCACTTGAGGAGCGGTGCTTCAAGCTTCCTTCCTATGGCTCCCTGTGCCTCTTGCCAGTGTCCTGCTTAGGTTATTTATCTGGGTGACCTGTAAATTCACACTGACTAGCCCAGCGGAGGTCTGTCCTGCATCGCTTGGGGCAGGTCTCACCTTGCTGGTGTTGGCTGGAGGCACCGTCCCCTGTCCCTTGCAGCAGCGCTCTGGTTTCGGGGCTGTGCTTGGGAAGAGCCTGTACCTGTCCCCAGGGGAACATGAGGTTTCTGAGCACTGGATCTCCGCTTCCTTGCAGAGCGGAGTCGGGGATGGCTATGGATGTCTTACAGGCAATGCTACAGGTGCAAAGGCCACTGAGGCTACTGGCTGTAATTGCCCGTAGTGTCTGTCGTGCAACTTGCACTCCTGTTCCTTTGGAGAGATCTTCATTTTACGTGGGCTGCGCTTTCTGAACCCAGTACACTCCCAGATGCCCAACAAGGACGAGTTCGTGTTCCTATATACAGTAGAGACAGCGAGAAGTTTATATAGGGTCACTGCAAGAATACGAATCCTTGTCTCCGTTCCTGTGGAGCCGGTTCCTGAGCCTGTCCCCCATCGCTGGGCCCATGGCAGCAGGTGCCTGCAGGCGTCCCCTGACCCACCACCTTCGGGCTACTTGGGCACGCTTTCCTGGCTGCCCAGACCACCAAGGATGACTGAAGCAGCCCAGTGTGAGGGATGTTTTTTGTGCAAAATGAAGAACTGCAATTCTTTTTCCTGCTCTCCCTTGCTTGCTTCTTTACACGTGGAAAAAAGTTACAGGGGAAAAAAAAAATCCCCAAACCCTGGGTATTTCTTTACTTGTGTGAAGTTTGCAGCAGAACCGAAGCCCCAGGCCTCCTCAGGCTGCCCCTGGAGGAGCAGTGCTGGGCGCGCAGAGCAGTGCCCTGGGTGGAGGTGGTGTGCGTGGTGCCCGGAGGGCAGGCTGTGAAAGCACATTGAACGCACAGAAGCTGCTGGTTAAGTCCTCCCCGCCTGTCTGAGCTGTGGTCCAGGGCTTGGCACCGCTGCCTCTCCATCTGCCGACTCTGGGGCGGTCTGAATGAGTTTGGGGAGATGAGGGATGGGCGCCGTGTCCTGCACAGAGCCCTGCAGCTGTGGACCTTCCCTTCCATTAGCATCAGGCCATGTTCAGAGCCAGGGGAGCTCCTGCTCCCATTTGTCATTCAGATGGCTGGGTTTTTTTGCAAGTGTATCCCGGCAGGTACAACTGATTGCAGTGTTATAAATGGCTTGAGATGCTGTAGTCCTTTTTCATAGTGTATCCTTGAAGACGTAGAGCGGGGAGAGCTACACAACGCGCTGCCACATGGGGCCCTTTTGTGTGTAGATCCTCTTATTTGCTAATGGGATTTAGATTTAGACTTCCATCTAACTAACCTGAACGCTTGCCCTAAGGTAAAGCAGTCTTTATACCTTGCAAAAGCAGTACATTAAGTGGAGTAGCAAGCAGGCGGTGGCTTTACGTACCGTGTTGTCTGTACTGTCAACGCAGAGTACTGCAAAAATGGTGTGTAGCCCTGTGGCAGGGACCAGGTTCTCCTTGAAAGGCTTCACTTAATCCAGTGGCAGTGGGAAATGTGTCCTGCTCACTTGCAGATGCTTTTGTCAAAGCAAGAAGCAGAAAAGTGAAGAGAGTGTGATGGAGTGGGGACAACCCTTGCTGAGCCGCTGGGATGTGCTGTGACGTGCACTAACATCCGTGTGGAGGATGTCCTGCCTTCACCCCTGAAGTTTGGTGATCCACTCCGGTCCTTGCGTCACGGACTGAGGTGCAGGAGAGAAGCTATATATCTTCTGAGGAGCAGCAATATTGCTAGGAAGGGTACTGGCTCTGCTTTATGGTTTGCCTAGTTATTTACATATCTAGGAAACTTGGTCCTTTCCAGAATGCTGGTAGTGTCCCACAGTCCATCAATGTATGGATATTGAGCCATCACGTAATAGGAGAGAGCTGTGGGATAAGGTTAGGGATGAGAGTGTGTGTGTAATACAACTGTTGTATAGAATCACAACTGCCTGGGTTGGAAGGGACCTTTCAGATCATCTAGTCCAACTGGCAAATACAGCCATATACATAACACCGTCACGTATTTACAGGAGTGGATGTTGGTTTGGAGAAGATGGGTGAGGAAGTCAGACCGTGTCCCCACGTGGGCGCTGGGGGAAGCTCGTGTCGGCTGAGCCTGGTGGAGCAGCTTCTTTTGGGGCTGTCCCTGTATCCACCAAGATGTGGTTCCTTTGTGGGCTGGTTCAGAGTTGTCCCATGGAGGAACCTGCCCCTTCCTGAGCAAAGGGGATGGCAGCGTGGCTTTTCCAGGGACCTTGTGTTTGTTTTCAGCTGTGCGCATCTGGCAGCATTGCCTCATCCGTGCTCCTAACTCCATGCTTTCCATGGAGACCTGATCTGAGCAAAACTTCTGCCAGCCTCCATGGGCCCCAGAGTTCCCTTTGTTCCTTCGGCACTTCATAGCCGTGCTGATCTGCTGCTCCGGTGCTGTGGTCTCCTATAAGGATTTTGGAGTGGTCTGGAGAAAGACCTGGTACAGTCTGTGCACAGGGATGCTGCTCCAAGGAATCTGCTGGGGAAGTGCAGGAGTCTTGGGGGATTCCTTGTGAGTCCAAGGCTTTAAGATAGCTTTGAGATGGCAGGATCCACCTCCTGCTGAGTTTATTCCCCTGCTCGTAGCAGCTGCAGACCGAGGTGTCCCACACAGCTCAGTGAGATGTTTTGGTGTGAGCAGTTACAGGCTGGTCTTGCCTCGTGCCTGCTGTCGCTAAAAATATCCCTCCTGGCCTTGTCTGCACTGAGGTTTCTTGTCAGCAGCTTTAATTTCTCAAAATAAGCAGCGAGGGGGTAGAAGTATGTTTTTGCAGCGGGATTTCCCCTTCCCCTATAGCAAATGGTGGAGAGGGTGTAGTACCCTGGGGGCAGGGTACGGCTCAACCTGCTGACTGCAAAGGGCACCCTTGATATTTTATTTCATTTTAAAATCTTTTTGTAGCGGCCCCTTGGCTGCGAAGGCTGCGCTGCGACGTGCCAGGCTGCATCTCCTGCGTGTGATGGGGAGGAGGAGCGAGCGGTGCTCATGTGCAAGGGCTCCCCACAAATGCAGCAGAGCTCCTCGCGTTATAGAGATTTTATAATTTTATAGGTCTGTTGCCGTAACGCTCTGGGATGGACAGCTTAGGAGGTTCCCCAGATGGGACTGAGTTCTGCGTGGAGCTATAGATGGGGGAAAGAGGACTCGAAGCTTTTGGCTTGTGTTCTATTTCCTGTGCGGTGCGTGAAAGACTTGGGAAGGATTCAGCGTTGTAAATGTCTTCATGCGATGTCTCGTACCCACTTCTTCAGGGTCTGGGGCCTTGCGGGAGCTTTGCAGCTCTGCGCTTGTCAAGTGAGTTCTGTGAGAGAATCTCATTAGGGTGCGTCATTAATTGCTTCATCACTATCTAGCACGGTATAAGCGTTAAAACTACATAAATGCATTTTTCCCTGTGTCCCCAGCTATGGTAGGTAGGTTTTATGGAGTTATATTCGCATGACGTGCTACTTCATCACAGGGAAATAGCTTTCATTTTGTGTGAATTGAATAAAAATGTGCAGAATGACATCATGCTGCTTAAGCAAATGGCAACAGCAAAAGTTGAACTAGTTTGGCGTGTTGGCTTTTTATAGCACATGAATGAAATTGCTCACTAGAGCAGCTGTGAGTTGAAGAGTTCTTAACCGTACATATTTCAGGTAAATCAGTTCTGAAAAGTCCTTTTGAAAGTCTCCGGGGAGAGAGAGAGCGAGCGCAAGGAAAAAGAAGTCAAATCGAAGATTATTTTAAGGCACATTGTTTCTGGCTCCGGAGCGCAGTGCAGGGCTGTGCAGCTCGGGAGACTGAGCGTATTAAAATTACCATCCTCTTACATAAGTGCTAAATAAGGAATATAATCAAGACTTTACAGGAAAATAGTTCAGATCATCAGAGTGCAGGAGTTACTTTGAATTTCCACAGATGCCTGGCTGTCTAAAGACAGCATGGTTGTGTGCCGTACCCCCGGTCCTTGCGGGAAAGCCGCCTCTTCCTCCTGCCAGGCTCCTTCAGAAGCTCCTCTCGCTCTTCCCCGCCAACAGCTTGCCTTTGGATGTGAAGCAGTTGTGTGTGGTGGTTGTGCAGAAAGCACAGGGGTACTTCTCCAGGACAGGAAAGCTTTAATTCCCTTGGCCGGGCTTGTTTTGGCAGGGTTTCTTTGGCCACGGGGGAGATAAATCCATAGGAAGTCGTGTAGGATTGCAAACTCTTATGGGTCAACACCCTCAACCCTTCAAGGTCATCCTGAAATCCAGGCTCTCAGGCCTGGATCTGTTGGAGGACGCAGAGGCGCTCACCCAAAGGTGACATCTAGACGTGTTGCCACTGCTTTGTTCCCCTGCCTCGTGCTCAGGGCAAGTCGGGAAGGTGGTTGAACTGCTGGTGTCATGAGGAGTTGGCATCATCTCTCCCAGTGCTCTGCAGAAAGGTGCTGAGGTGGAACAGCTCTGAATTGCTTATTTTTTCTATGGTTGTTGCTTGTATGTATTCACAGGAAACTTCACACCACTACAAGAGGGTCTCTCCACGCTAATGTGCAACAGGTAGAGCAGAAGTTGTGCCTCAACCCCAACCAAGGGCACGAGGGTGAGAGTGCCTTCCCTTGGTCTGGCTATGTCCAGTGTCTTCCCTGCACGGGAACTTGCGGCAGATGGCTGCAGACAGTGTCTAAGTCTGTTCTGGAAATAGTTTTTCTCCCGGTGTGTCCTCCTGACTCCAGCCACCTCTGAAGGATTTCCTGGAATGGAGGTTGCCTGCATATCTCACGCATTAAGAGTCTTAAGTGAGCCTTTCCTCCTTCAAATCTTTGCGCTGCTTTTGAAGCGCTCTCTATTTTTGATCTCCAAAATATTCTCTGAGAGCGAGCTACACGATTTTCTTGCATGGTGTGAAGCAGCAGCCACACGATTTCATTGCTGCCTCCTAGTTCTTGTGTTACGAGAAACAGCGCAAGTTCGCTCTGACGCCTTCTCGGGATATTAATGGTTTTATGAGAGACTGCAGCTGAGGCTGAGCGGAAGAAGGATGACTGCTGCCCCCTCCCTTTGCAGCGCGAGTGCGAGGGACTCGGGTGCTGGTCCTTCTAGCAGCCGGCAGAAGTGCTCACGCAGCACGCTGGATGGGTGGGCATTTGAATGGGACTGCATTCTTCAGGGAATCTCCATATTCTGGGAGGAAAAAACAACAGATCCCAGGAGCTTAAGGGTAGAAGCAGCCTGGGAAATCCTCTGATTATTTCCAATGCAACATGGAGGCCTTAAAGATATTTCTAAGTGGCGATCCTGTAGTCAGGGATGGAGAACCCCGAAGAAGCAGAGTGATGCTCTCAGAGTACGCTTTTGTAGTTCTCTGCATATTTCCATCTGGCTTTGAATGATGCAAAAGGTTCTTTTTCTTTCTCAATTAATTGCGTTACAGTTTTATTAAACTGAGGGTGGAGGGGATGGAGGAAGACTCCAAACTGCTCCCAGGCTTCATGTCTCTGTGCGTGTCCCACCTCCTGAACGCAAGTTCTGAAGTTGCTGGTAACTCTCGGCAAAGCACTTTGGAGCCTGGGCAGGAAAAATGAGTGTGAGTAGTTATTGCTAGTGATAACTTCGAGGAATTTATTGAAGGACTAACAGTATTTTTTTCTGTTCTCCTCAAGATCCTGTCAGCTCCCTTTGAAAGGCTCAGGCTGGTGACACAGATAGCATCGGAGCCTTCAGTTGCTTTTCAAGTAAATTTATGGTTCTCATGATAGTATAGAAGAGCTTGACAATGTGACTCTTACGGGTTTGAAAAGCAGTAACTTTGAATTTACTTCCAAGACCTCCTGATGTACTGGCCCTTCCCATGGGTTGAGCATTGTCCAGGAAGTGCAGTGTATCTCATGCCCCAAAACGCATCAGCTCAGATTTAATGGAGTTGGTGAGAGCCTGGGGTCAAAGGAAACAGCTGGAAATCAAAAAGGCTGGAGGGGCAAGGAACAAAATCTAGAGAGGATGGCAAAAGCAGGCACAGCAGAGTGTGCTCTGGCGGAGTGGGATTGTTTGAATCCTCCTTGAGGGTAAATGGATTTCAGAAAGGACAATGCAGGTGAGGAATTGTGGGGATGCTTCTGAAATACAACAGTAGCAAAGTCAAGTGATCTGGAGAGCTGATAGCTGTGGTGAATGAAATGTGGGTCCCCAGCACCGTCTGTAGTGGATGGGCTAAAAGTTACAACCCCCCCAGCGCTGTGCTGGACCTGGAGGAGCGGGTGGGCAAAGCTCAAAGCAAATGCATTACCCCAGCTCGGGTGTTTGGATCCTCCAGGAGAGCATCAGGACCCCATAACATCCTTTCACCAGTCTGGCTGCTCTTGATTTCCAGTCTGTATCTCCCTCTAAATTCAGCGTGCCCATCCAGCGATGTGGTTAAACACACACAGCTCCGCTCACCTCCAGCAGAGGATGGGCATGCCTGGCTTTGCCTGTTGGGGTGGGCTCCCAGATGCTGGGGATGCCGGAGCTGTGCCCGTGTGGCTGGGAAGAGCATCACTCGGACCAGGCCACATCACTCTGGGTCACTGAAACAGCCTCATCTGTACAGGTGACCTCCCAGGAGTGTCCCCTGGTGCTGCTGAACTCGATGGGATTTGGTGCATCCATGTGATGCACGGAGCTTTGTGCCAAAAGCCTTACCCAAATCCTCTGACAGCAGCGTGGTTGGGCTCAGGGTGGTCTCTGACCTCCACACCAGCACCCTCGTGTCAGAGGGCTGACAAAATGCAGTTTTAGGGTATTGCATGTTTTTTGGTTTTTATCATATTTATTTTTGCCGTGGAAATAATTGTGCAGTGAGAGCTAAGAGCACTCTGGCAGCTTTGCGTGGTTCCTCTCTAACTCTAGCACCGAAGAGCAATTAATCAATGTGGAAAGTAATTATGACATTAAACGACCAGGGACAGAACTTATGTTTTCCCACCCACAAGCTTCCGTGGCTTTCCAAAGCTGCTCTTCTCCTGAATATCGCAGCGTGGTGGGAGCTCTGGTGCCATTTTTCAGCATCCTGTCTTCACTTTTTGAGTCATTTCTGTAACTTTTCAGCAGGGCAGTCGCTCGCCTCCTGGCATATGGAATAACTGGAGACATTTTTATAATCATGGGCGGGGGAATTATTTTCTTGGAATAGGAGTGTTGACATCTGCTTCAGAAAATAACAAACGTTCAACCAAATAAACTCATTAAATACCCCTCGAGTGCTGTGGCCAACTATAATTGCACATCTTGCCTGACATCCCGAGCTTGCATGCAAGGAGGGCTAATTATTCTGCAGTTTTCCCTCTTAGATGAGAGCCACGATAATGAATATTTATCAAAAGGTTCCCGGTGGTTTGTTTGAGGGGTTTGATCGTGACAGTCTCACACTGCTGGTATGTGAAAGGAGTGTCTGGTATTTATGGAAAGGCTGGTAGTTGCTCCAGCGCTGAAGTGGGAGTAGTCCCACTGCCTGTTGTTGTCTGATGGCCATCCTTAATGGTACCAGTTGATAGAGATAATATCTATAATGTAGTTTATGTACTACAAATACACAGTTCATATACCTGAAGGCATTAAACCAAAACAGACAGGAGAAGGTTCAGAAAACTTTGCTGCCTTCATTTGGAGCTGGGCATCGGGGCAGGGCTTGGCTCTCATCTTGTTTTATTTTACCTGAATAATTTATTCACATCAAAACAGCTCTTGGCTATAGCTGCAGCTGAGAAAAGGGGAAAGAGCTTGGGAGAACTGCAAGAGTTCCCTTCAGTTAATATCTTACTAAAATATTTTTGTTGTCTCAGTATTTTTGCTTGGGTTTTTTTATGTTTAATGAAGAGATTAAAGCTGAGTGCAACAACATAAATATTTTGAGTTTGAGTAAGAGGAACCAAAATGTTGATGTTTCCACAAAATCGAAAACCCAGTGGTAACAACAAATACCATTTCAGCTCAGCCTAAATATTTTTTTTCTCCCAAGTTTGGCAAGTGAACGAAAAAAATCAATATTTGCCCAGCTCTAGAACTGGGTCAAAAAGAGATTAAATTATTTCTGACATACAGTCAGCGGCAGCACTAGGAGCTGAACGTACAGGCTGAGCGCACCCATCTCCTCCTGAATAACTAAACACTTGTTTACATATTTTTATATCTAGAATTGAAGGCTGCAGTAGCGGAAGAGGAGATTAGTATTTATTTTTCCCTTTACAGATATTAAAAAATAAGGCTGGGTGAGGTGTGACTGGGTCAGAGGGAGCAGCCCTGTCCCGGAGCTGTCAGCCCTGGGTACCTACCGCTGGGGTAACGCGGTGGCGCATCCTTGCTTCTTATCTCCATCATCTCCTTTATTCATTTCCATAGCTATAAAACTAATTTAAATGCAGCGCTGTCTATGTGAATAACTTTAAGGCTAAATATCTGAATAATACCCATTCTACATAAGTTTTTCCAACCCTGTATGTGGTTTGGTGGGGAAAACAGGATGGAGGCATCGGGCCATCAAATGGCTTGTCTCAGTTTAAGGTGATTTAAGCTGTCTGTGATTTGCATCGGGAGGTGCCGTTGTGTCCACAGGGGCTGGGCTTTGCCGGGCTGGCAATTAAAACCTAAATTTCTATATCGTACGTGGGGAGTGAGCAGGGAGAAGGTTTGTCTGCGTTTCAGGGTTGACATAACCATTGATTTGCTCAGAGCTTTCACAGTTTTGGGTAAGATGAAATACAAATGGGACTACCTGGAGGAAAAGGAAGGCTTTATGAGGATGACTTCTTCCATAGCTAGGATTTATAAACAGGCTGTTTTTTTCTTTAGGAAAAATGATCCTATCTTTTCTGGGTATTTTATGTATTTATTTTGCATTGAGTGGCTATAGCTGACAACATCAACAACAGCAAAAAACCCCAACCTGTCACTCAGGTTTCTGGATAATGCAGGTAATGCCTGTCCCCTTGGACTGTTGCGTTCCCATCCTCTGTTTCTCAGTGGCAGATGAGACGTTGGCCAGATCTGCTTGGCCCTTGCACATTGGAACTGGACCCAGTTACCTCTGGTGTGAGCCCAGAGATGTGTGAACAGTCACAGGTGCTGACAGGAACGCTGTAATTAGCGATGAATCCAGCATTAACCCTTCCAGCGGGTCTGGTGGAGCCTTTTCCTTGCGTAGAAACAAGCCCTCGTGCCCATGCTGAGAGAAGAACAGGTTTTCCTTTCCATCGTGGGTGCTGCTGGGGTTGGCAATTTGTGTTTCATAGAGGAGGGTCCCCAAGTATGTGGTTGTACTTCAGCTGTGGTTGTAAATAAGCGTGGCTTCAGCCTCTTCTGCTGGGACTATGGGTCCCGACAGCAGTCAGGTATCATGGGTTTTAAAAGCGGGGGAAAAAACCTTTTCCCTTTTGTGGGCTTGTGTTTATGTCCTCCCCCTATGGAGCTGAGGACTTGGAAGAAATAAAACTAAAACAATTGTTATCCATTAAACTGGGCTAGTGACTTGGTTATGTGCTGTGGGTAAAGTAAATGCTGGGGAATAGCCATACTCTGCTCCAGTGCTGCCAAATCTGGAAGTAGGGAGTGCTTTATTTATTCATGACTAATTAAGGCTGAAGCTGCTGAGGTCAGTCCCTTCCCCGTGTGAACAGACCCGCTTTTTGATTTCTGCTGGAGGAAGGTGCTGGGCTGGGAGCGTGGTAGAGGTGGCACTGCTCTCCCATGGTGGGGAAGTCTTGTTTTTCCTCTAATTGCATCTCTGCAGCCTGTGATAAACAAGGGCAGGTATGAATGTCCCCACTCCCGGCGTGCGCACAGCCCCATCCGGCTGCGAAGCTGGAGAGTCGGAGGTTTGGGGAAGGAGGGTTGTTCAAGCAGCCTTGGATCAGACTCCAACTTCATATTACTATTGTCTTTAATTAGATAAGCACAAATTGCTTTCTCAAGATCCCCCCTCATCTGCACAGAGCGGGGAGTATTTTGGTACACTCTTCTGTCTTCGTTCCACGGCGTTTCCACCTATTTTAAACTGTAACAGAAAATGAAAAAGATGCTTGGTCCAGGTTGTGTGCTCTGCCGCCCTGTTCATAGCCTAATGAATAGCCGTGGTGGCTGGCCAGGAACCAGCCAGCCAGGTAGCCGGAGGTGCCCCTCTCCAGGCACGCCGCAGGACCACGACACGGCTCAGGATGTACAACCGCTAATTTCTGCATCTTATCACCACAGGATCCTTCTGCTCATTAATGACTTGGGGAGAAGAAAACCCACCCCAGCAACCTCCCAGGAGCTGCATCTGCGCTTCTGGTTCTGCTCACCTTTCCCATGCAACACCTCCTGCCTTTCTTCCTGGGTTTTGGAGGCATTTCGGTTGTCCCTGCTGCTGCTGACAGCCATGAACCCATCCATCAGCAGACAGCGCTGCAGGGTGGCAATGTTCCCCAGAACAACAAATAAAAAATAATAGCAGGCAAGTAACTGCTAATTTAGGGTGTGCGAACGTTTGTCAGAGCTACAGAAGCAGCTGGTATCATCTAATTTTTGGTAATGCTTGAGTTACTGGAGGCAGAAGGGCTGGGAGACCCTCCGGGGGGGCGGCAGTGCCTGCTGGCAGGGCCAGCAGTGCAGGACCCCCGGGGCTGCGTGTGTGGGGGGGGTGTTCCTCCATTTCCCTGCGTTTTCCTGCATTTCTGCAATACTGTGAAGGTGAGGGGCTTGACCAGCTCCTGTTGCCTCATGTGTGTTGGGTTGGTCCTTCTGCAGGTGGTTCAGAACCCTTCCAAGAAGTTGTTTTGGGCCACTATGGCCCTTTGCTGCTGGTGCTGACTTGGCAGGCTCCAGCCATGGGGAACGCTTACTTAGGATTCAGTGCCCAATTAGAGGTCAGACTCCTTTCACTTAAAGATGCTGGGGTTTTGAGATTTCTATTTTATTTTTCACTGTGATAACAGTTGCTAAATATTATTCCTGCGGCTTACGTGGCTGGGAGACAGAAGTTCTCAGTATACATCGCCAACCACAAGTACACACACAGCAAAAAGACTTTTTTTTACGCTTTTGGAGGTCACAGACCTTATCGAAGCTAACAGCAGCCTGTACACAAACACATGCATTGATGGCTACGGTCTAAGAAAGTGATACTGGTTTAATGTTTGAGTGAGTAAACGCTCCCAGGTCCCCTTGGGTTATCTCCGTGCATCCACACCCGCTCCCTGTAATCTCACCTAATCGCTCTGTATACAGAATGGAATAAATTGATACGACTGCCCTGCCCAGGAAGCATTTTTTTGTTTCCTCTAGAAACAAAAATTAATTTCTATGGATTTTTATGGTTTGTAGCTAAAACTGGCTCTGTCCCATCATTTTAGTGGCCAGAAATGCATTTTAAATGTCTGAAATCAGCTTTTCCATAGTGTCTGTCAGGCTCCTAGGTAGGGATTGGGTGCTTGATGCAGCCAGAGGTGGCTTCAGCACATAATGTGTGTCCCCAGCTTGTGGTCTGGCAGGGTGACACTGATGGTTCCCTAAGAAACTGGAAGTCTGTCTTGCTTTTTCCAAGGTAGGATTTTGGTGGTTCTTTATGTCTTGGAAAGCAGATGCCATATCACTTGCCGTTCTCATTAATGTGGTGGCCTTTCTGGCAGCACTTTGCTGGTGCTGACAGCTCTGTGAGCAGGTTCCGTGCTCTCCCAGAGCATCTCCCCGGGGATGGGAGAGCTGGAAACAGCAAACTCACAAGAGCTGCAAAATTTCCACTCCAAAAGCCCGAAGCCCAAGCCAAAGGAACACGAAAACAAACGTGTGCATCTTGTAAAATGGCTCCCAGCCTCATTAGGATAATTAAAGCACTTGTATTGCCACTAAAATATATTGTGTGATTAATGAGTAGGTTTATAATTTGAAATTCAGGTATAGTGTCATCTCTTGCAATGCGTGATGTCTTCAGATGGTTCGAAGGGCAGATTGATCTGTTGGTCCAGCATTTGCTTCTGTCTGGGATGATGAGAGGATGTTCGGGATAATCTCTGATGTTCATTGTGTTGCCACCCCTTTCTGCTGCTTCTGAGCCCTCGTATGGTTTGGTAGCTGCTGTTTGGGCGTCCTGGGGTGAGGAGCAGGGGTGTCCCACGAAGCTGTGGCCATGGCATGGTACATCCCTGGCTTTTCCTGGCCATGCAGGCTTTGGGATGCATTGGGCTCGCTGGCCATGGGGTGTTGGTAAGGCTGTGGAAATGAATCTCATAATTTCAAGTTTGATTTTAATGGGCAGCCTGAATGGTGCATTGGAAATGGGAGAGTGGGTAAGGGACACAGAGACTTTGCTGGATTTGTATTAGCCAGAAGCTGTCAGCGAGGGGCACGGAAGCTATTCCCAGGGGAGGCTGTTGGTGGGATGGGGGCTCGGGGCTGGCTGGGGCTGTGTGGCAGAGCCTGGTGTGCCAGAGCCTTTCCCGGGTTGTTTCTGACACTGTGTCACAAAAGCTGCCATTAATGGTGAGCCCAAGCAGTCACACACGCAGTCAAATAAACAAATACCAGAAAAAGGAACATGTGCTTTAGAAATGAAGCCCAAACTAACTCAGACACAAGTGGGAGCTGCTTTGTGATATTCCTTGGACTGACTTGGGTAGAATGGCCACTTTTTATGTAACTTTCTTGGGAAAACCCCTAAAATCTGCTAATGCAATCTTCCCTTCTTTCCATTAATGCACACAGTAATTTCTCCTCCAAATGTGGCTTTTACCCAAAGCTTATGTTGGCTGCTCTTTATCCCTGGGATAACAAGTTATAAAGACAACACCATGAAACCAAACGGGGCTGGAACTGAGGGAAGATGAGGATTGTTTCTGGGAGACACCCCTTCCCTGTCTCCCTGATAAATTTAAGGCAGGACATTGGAGTGCTGACAAATGCTCCCCAGCAACTGTGTTTAATGTGCTAAGTATTGACGGGGGGTTCGGGATGCTGCAGGAGCCGTTCATTGTGCGTGAGCGCTTTGATTCAATATACAGCTGTGCCTTTCCAGATGTCTGAAGGCTGGGGATTGTTCATCTCTATCAGATTTTCCAGCAGGAATGTGATGGGGTGGTTCATAAAATATGGAAAAAGTTACTGGGTTTCTTCTTGTGAAGGCTTTTCCCCACGGCTGTCATTGTTGAAAACAGCGGACTGTTTTTATTCAAATTTCTAGAAAATGAAATTAAACCAAGGCTGGGAGAGAGACTGAATAAAAATGACTCATATGGATGCATGCCATTGAAATAATGTATATTTCTAAGTGATAATTGTAGATCAAAAAAAAAGACTTACTGGTTATAAGCTCTGTTGTGCATGTGTCTATACACCAATCCCTTTACACAACTGTTATGGAGCACCCAACCAGGGAAACAGTGAGAAAACGGAGGTGCAAACAAGACCTGCATCACACATACCTTTATATGCAAACCCACCACATCATTTATTCTCATATATGCATACACTTAAAAATACACTATCAAAGCTTCGAGATGCTCTACGAGAGCCTCTAACACTTGTTTATCTCTTGCCTCTTTTAAATACGGATTTGCATAGCTGAGTGCTGTGATTTAAATTGCAAATGGCAGATACAGAAGCAAAACCTGAGCTCTGCAATAGCACGAGAGGCACGTTCCAAAGGCATCGGCTTCGTCGTGTTCGCTCCCCGTTGTGTTGAACCCTGGTTGCCGGCGTGTCCTCTGCCCTCCATCCTTGATAGCCTTCTGCATATTGTCCTCTGCGCAGCTGCTTTCCGTCCGCTTGCTGTTCTCCTGTCCATCGCTCAGGCAGAGGGAGTGTGCCGAGCAGTGAAGGTTACCCTCCTGAGACTCCCTCTCCTGAAATTTATGGAGTAGCGAAGCTGAATTCGACATGAGCCATAACTCTCTGGCACGGGAGGGATGGATCACCTCCAGTGTAAACTAAGGCTGGTTTAGTCAAATCAGCCATCTGCCCGCAATGAATTTATACACTCGTGTGGCACGTTGCTGTGCAGTGGCTGAGCTCTGCCTGGCTCTGAGATGTCCGTGAGGAGGACATCCTCCTCCAAATCAAGTTTTCTCCATATTTGGGTAATTTTTTCCATCGGCACCATACTTGGTTCTCTAATTTGCTGTGGTGACGTTTCCCTGGGCATAGTCTTTGCCCCAAAAGCTTGCAAGGGCAATCAGGACAGTCCCCTTTTCCTCCATGGTGGGGTGGCTCCAGGGATGCTCCTGGAGCTCCGGAGCCTGTTGTGCGGTGTGTGCAGGGACACGTGCTGCTGTTGGGAATGGCTTGCTTCCTTGGGGATGCTGAGCTCCCTGGTGGGATGTGTAGTGCCCGTGGGAGGCTGCCTGTGTCTCATCTGGTGCTGAGCTGCCTCCTCCACTGCTGGCACATCTGACCACGTCTTGGTTCTTCCCCGAGCGCGTGTTCACAGCTCTCAGGCTGGCTGGTGGCATCTTCTCCCTGGTGGCAGCACTGCAGCCCTCCGCGCAGATGGCCTTGGATTAATGATGGGGATGGATGGGGGCAGAGGATCCCTGTTGAGGGGGGTTAAAGCTCCCTTGTCCTTGGCTCGCCTGCACAGCTGGAGCGAGAAAGCCAGGAGAGGTGCAGCAGGCAGAAGTTTCCTCAAAGGAGTGTTTCTACACTTCTGGGGTAGGAAGAGGGCTGGAGAAAGCTCATGCTGACCTGAGCTACAGCAGCAGGTCTGCTGTAGTTTGGGCATCCTCAGCCTTGTAGCAGCTCTCGTTGCACCGTGGGCTGTCAGCTACAAGCTGCATTGAGAGCTCGTTTGCATTATAACTCTGGCAAAGGAAGGGCTGGAGGTAAAAAAACCAGTCTTACCTCGAGCAGGAGGGATGACTTTATGCAATGCTTTATTGGATCATCTTAAATGGTTTCTAGTCTTATGTTCATTTATCCAGGTAACGTGTTCAGCTGTTATTTTAGCCTTGTGCCCGTGGTGGGTCCCCCGTGGGAGGGCTGTTGAGCTGGTTGTGGGGACCGCAATTGCCAGAGTTGCTGTCTGTGGCCACGCTCTTGCCTCAGGCTCAGAGACCTCCAGGCTGATGATGTGATGGGTGTTGCAGTCCAGGAAAGGTCCATGGGTTGTGCTGTGCCATGCAGCTGTCCGAGCATGAGAGGTGGGATATCTTTGACTTGTGCATTTTAGGACTTTGGATGAATCGTGATGAGGGTGGGGTTCATGTTCAACCACGTGAATGACGCCAGGGAGCTGGCAGGCACGAGTGGTTGAGGTGAAGCATGTGCTGTTGTGTAACACACGTGGAGATGATGCTGCATGTCAATGCTGGATCGAAATCCTTTCCATAGGAGACCTGGTCTCCTGAGACAGTACCTAGAGCCAGTTGATCATCAAGGTGTTTGAGAAACACTGGAGGAAAGGGCAGATGGACTGCATGGAGCCGGTGTTTGCAAGAAGGAAAGAGGTGGCTGCCATGAAATGCATTTTCACAGCCAGTGCTGGAGTTGTAGTCATGACGTGTGTCACGGCTTGGCCAGGGAACTGGTTGAGAGCTGTTGAACAAGTGACTGGGGGGTGAGAGGTTCAACACCAGCCCGAGTGCCCCAGGACCTCCTGTCTGTCCTCTGTCAAAGAGGGCAAAGGAGGGAGCAGTGGTGTCTTTCATGTAGTAAGTGAGGAAAGACTTGCTTTGCAGAGGTCATTTCACTACCTTCTTGATCAACAGCAGAGATACTGCTGGCAAACTGACCCTGTCTCCTCTGTGCCCCTCTCTGGCACCTAAATCCGATGCCTAGTCTCCTCAGGCTTTGCCAGCATGCTGGAAACTGCTGATATGGGGTGCAAATACCTTTACTCATCTCCAAATGCAGAATCCCGGCCTGTAGCGGCCATGGTAGGCTCATCCTCTCGGTTGGCAGTACCAAGCAGCCCAGGTAGTAGGTGCTTTTGCAGGAGCATGTCTTAAGCAGAGGATCCCAAGGACTCATTCTTGCAGTTTTGTTCCCCTGTATATTTAGGATATAAAGTTCTATACGTTTGCCATTCCTTTCAGCATATGTTTTATAATTATTTTGGCTATAAAAATGCTTTCTGTACATTGTAGTGTTTGCAAACCTTCAATCCCATCTTCTAATAAGCCAGGCTTAAAGCTTTGCACTTAGTCTGGTTTGAAATGATAATAAAGTGTTTCTTCCCAAATGGGCTTTGTATAACAAAGTTAGTGAAGTAGATATTTTACATTTGAAAGTATTATTTTCTACTGGCAGGAGAGGGGAAAAAAAAATTAGACTGCTGTATCTTTTTTTAATCTGTCCTTGACTTGTCTTCCAGTGTGACTGAAAAACATCGTCAGTTCCACTTTATGAAGATTGTTTTCAGGGAAGTAAATGTTTCAGTGGCGGCATTATGTTCCCATTCGATACACCTCTCAGTTTGTATGCTGCTGAAGGAAGAAATAGGGACACTTTTTTTAATTTTCAAAGCAAAAGCAGCCTGTTTCTAATGTGCTGGGCTGTGCTGCGAGGCTGGGGATGTGTCTCTGTTCCCATCAGGTACTAAAATCTTGATGTGATAGATCAGCACTTTTGTGCTTGGTTCAGACCCACCGGTGTTACTGACCACCAGGTTTTTATGGCACCTCTGCTGCCGGCCAAAGCTGGTGGTGGCTTTCCCAGCGGCTTTGGCTGTGTTTGGGAAGCCCCTGTTGGAGCTGGGCTCTCTCTGGGGTGGCTGCTGAGCTCTGCAGGAGGGGCAGAAAGCTCTGCTCCAGGTACGGTCCACAGGGATTGCAGGAGAGAAAAAAGACATCATTATGGGTAGGCTCTATACCTTTGCTGTGTTAGAATGTGTTTGTTATAAATATGAAGGTAGTCTGCGCAACAAACTTTCATCAGATTGAGATCTGGAGTTTACTCCAGTAATCCTCCGGGATTTCTGGGTGCATGACTACTTAAGCTTGAGATGCCTAACTTGAGATGTCGTGTGTGTGGGGAGCCAGCTCGGGCTCCCTGCCACAGCTAACCTCTGTCATGGCCAACTGAGAAAACAAGAGCTCCAACCCCAGCGGACCAACCAGCCTGTTCCCCTTCAGCTGGCGCAGTCCCCGTCCCTGCCGAAGTCAGTGAAAGGACACCCCTGAAAGCCACCTCTGCCTAATGGGGTTTTCCCCTGGAGACCCTCTTAAGAGGCACTTCTCCCTCTCTTCATTGCCAAGACAAGGAACATGGGTGCTTACGTTTCCGTTAATGCTTCATTAGCCACTGAAAATGTAATTGCAAGTTAAGCACAGGCTGTATGCCATCCATTTTACTCTGCCCTGGAGTATCAGTGGGCTGTTCTCACTTGTGGGACCAGGTGGCAATTTAGAAACGCAGTGGGGTCACTTCTGGCAATTTGGCCAAAATCCATCACGGACTGTTATATTCTGCCTACCTAAAAATCACCCTGTTGCTTTGTTTAACTTTAGTTGGCAGCCAAACTGTTCATCCTTGGCAGATGAAAAGGATGCCTCGGTGTTTAAAAGAGCAATGCTGGAGTTTGAGACGTTTAATGTTCTGCTGAACAAAGTCGGAGGAAGATGATTAATGAATGTTGGAGATGCAAACTGGGACTGGCCGCTTTTTAGCGAGAGGATGAAAGGAGCACCGGTGGGCTAGTGGAAGGAGCGTGCGTGCTCTCTGTGTGTGTGGGGCTGTTTCTTTAGAAAGCCCCGTTCTTCTTTGCTAAAGCAGCAGTATAATGTAGCGCAGCTTGATTTACTCTAACAGCAAATTTAGTTAATGACCCAGGTTTTTATTTTGTTGTGCTTTTAATTTGGTGGAGTGCTAATCAATTGTAATTTGCAAGAGCATGTGCCCTTTCAAATGCCCTAGTCCCGGTCTGCTTTAGCAAATGATCCTTGGTCTGTTGTTGAAGTCAGCTTTGGCCCAGAGTGGGTACACAGTGTGCCGTAGCACCGTGATATTATTGCTAGATGTAATACATTTCATAATCTAAAGAGTATTTTTAGTTACCTCCCCACTATCCTTTTTAAGTGGTGGTTAATGTCC
This sequence comes from Rhinoptilus africanus, assembly GCA_013400135.1. Taxonomy (NCBI): domain Eukaryota; kingdom Metazoa; phylum Chordata; class Aves; order Charadriiformes; family Glareolidae; genus Rhinoptilus; species Rhinoptilus africanus. Next base: position 540,029 of record VXBO01014517.1, read on the forward strand.
ATTTGATAGCATCTGGGTAGTGCTCTGCTGAGGGAGGAGCAGACACCTTTATATCTCCTGGCAGCTGACAAGGCACATAAAGGACTTGGAAATACAGTTTCTATTAGCCAGTTGCTACCTGAGATTGTCCATAGGGCTGGAGTTAACTTTTAACTTTTAACGGTGCCTTTTTTTTGAGATACACATGAAGATGGAGGGTAGGGTGGGAGCAGCTACTGTACATAAGGAGCAAAACCAGCTACCCCAAACCATGACCCTTGGCTGCATCCATCACCCCCAAACGCCTTTGTACAGAAATGTATGGGTTTTATCCTCAGGATGCTGCTGTGACGTTGTGTTTATTCATTTTGCTGGGGCACAGGGTAGCAGGAAGGGAAGCCGAGTCGGATTTGGGGCAGTTTCAGCCATAAATGGGTTCAGAGTAATTTCCCTGCTTGTGGGAGGAATCCACATCTTGACGGTTCAGCAACGGCACAGACCCTGCAAGAGATGATTTGTATCTGATAACTTCAATCATAAACTTAACCTCTGAAGAGCAAATGTTCTACCACTGAAACAGGTCCTGCAGCTCAATCAGGAGTGTTTTGTAAGAGTTTTTACAAGGGCATGGAGTGATAGGAGGTGGCGGTGTAATGGCTCCAAACTGGAAGAGGGGAGATTGAGATGAGATGGGAGGCAGAAATGCTTTGCTGTGAGGGGGGGGAGCCCCTGGCCCAGGTTGCCCAGAGAAGCTGTGGCTGCGCCATCCCTGGAGGGGTTCAAGGCCAGGCTGGACGGGGCTTGGAGCAGCCTGGGCTGGTGGGAGGTGTCCCTGCCCAGGGCAGGGGGTAGAACGAGATGGTCTTTAAGGTCCCTCCCAACACAAACCACTCTATGAAATGCTTCTCGGGGAGGGCAGACGCAGCCCTCTCCCACGCTGTGCCTCCAGATGTGGCTCTGCAAGTGGGAGGTGGCACCATTGCTGGAGGAGCAACTGGTGCCATGGGGAGGGCAGTTTGGGGCTCTTGGAGCTCCATGGGAAACTTCCCTGATGCTTTTCTGGCTGCTGCAAATACTCTGGGAATGGAGGGGGCAGCCGAAGGCAATGTGAAGGGGATGACGTGCTGTGTTGAGGGCAGACAGGCGGAGCATTGCTCTCCGAGCTGGCCACCCCTCTGTGGTATCTCCATCCTTTTAAGTGCAAGAGGTGAAGCTCTGACCACAGCGAGACACGCAGGAACGCTGCCACCAGGATCTTGTCCCAGAGCTTGTACGCTGTCTGCATCCATCCCCCTGCTCCGTGCTGCTCTGCCGCAGCGCGAATCCCTCCACATCACGTTGGGGTGGGTTTCTGGGCTATTTTTATTTTTTTTAATAACTTTTCACTGACTCCTAGCGGAGATGCGAGTCGGGCATCGCCCCCCAGGCGGGGATGTTGCAGCTTTGGCTGCCTTTCAGCCCTGCCCCATCTCTCCTGCTCGGCCAAGGTCTTAATTTAAGCGTGGCTATTGATTGGGGACTGTTTGCTTGGATGCACTCCCGCTTCTTTTAAAGGAGCTGTTAATCAAATGTCAACTACTGTGGGTGCTCTGCTCTGGCGCAGCCTGGCCGGGGAGGGCGAGGGGAAGCCCACCCTGGCATTACACTGCTGGGAGGCTGCTGGGGTCCTGTTGCTTTTAATTATCCATATAAATACAATTCAAAAGCACATGGTTTTATGTATACTTGCAATAGTATCTTTTTAGGTCGAGGAATCAGGAGGGATTTTTTTTTTTGCTTTTTTCTTTTTCCTTTGTTCCCTGGAGATGATGTGTTGCGATAATGAAATTTTCTGCAGGTATTTTTTGGTGGAGTTATGGACACTGCAAGTAGCTTTTCCTGTGTGTTTGCTTGCAATGAGTTTGAGCCTGGAGCGGAGGACGCTGGAGACAGCAGTAGGAAGCGATGGCAGGATGCGGGGTGGAGGTCGCCTCTTTGCAGGGGAGTTTGGTGGTTGATGGAGATGAGGCTGAACGTTTAGGGGTGAGAGAACCCAGGGTCAGGCTGGGCTGACATCTGAAATGCCATCCTGTACTCAAAACCACCTGAAGTATTTCAGGAATGGCATCTATCCAGTGCAGTGATAAACACAGCGGTATTGTGGTGCTGTAGCATGGTTCATCTGAAACGCTTTATGGAAGAAATTCAGAGTAATATCCTCGGTTTCAGAGGAGGAAGTTGGGGTGGAAGTGTGTCTGGGGCAGGCCCTGGGGCTGCTTTGCTCCCATCCTCTAAAGGACAGAAAAGCTGGTTAGAACTCAGCCTGGCATAAATATCGTACCAAATTAGGAGCTACGGCTCATTTGGAAGCCAATTTATTTTTTCAGGTAGTTTTTACTGAGTTTTTTTTATTGAAATCTATTTCTTTTTATACTTTTGGATTTCTTTTTTTTTGCCTCATCCAGGAGGCTGTACTTATTCAGTGTTTTCCAGTGCACAAAACATGGCAAACTTCACTTGTGTCTGACAGAACGTTAATGACTTAATCATGAGGAAGACTTATGCCTATCAAAGGCCTAGAAGGTTGAGGTCAGAGGATGGTTGTGTACTATTTTTTTGGTTTCTAGTTTAAAAAAAACCCAATCAAAACTATTAAAAAAAGATATTTAGTGAAATAAAGTGTCTAGAAAAATTTTCCTGGAAAAAAAATGCATTTTTAGAGAGGGTTTGAGTAAATCTGAAGACACTTGAGCAGAGAGATAATCCTTGGTGGTGGTCTCAAACACATGGGGTGCTGAAGGCGTCACAACCTTCTCAGCTGAGAGTCCTTGGACCAGGTCTCAGATTTAACAGATCTGTTTCCTCTCTTGCAGGCCTCCACAGCAAGACCAGTGCTGAATAATTTCATTTTCAGCCTCATAACTCAGTTTGGTTACATGTTGTATTAATTTGGTGGTTTGGTAATTTAGAGCTATTTAAACTTAGTGGTTTCAGTCTCAGTTGCGACCACAATTTGATCATCGTTCTGGTCTGTCTTGAGTGAGCTTGGAAGTGTGCTTGCTTAGTGCATGTTTGCTTGCTCACCCTTTGTTAAATAAAACCTATTAAAAGGAAATAGAACAGGCCTTTCTCTCAAATTGCAGTCTGGGTTGCAACCTGAAGGGCACCTCAGCTGATGACCAAGGAAGGCATTCAGCTCTGCTTCCCAACTGATGCCAGTAGCACTGTGTCCGATGCCTTTTTCTGATAACTCCAGACTCTTTTCTGCTCAAACAGGCCAGGTGGGAACCAGCTCTGAACCAGAAGCAATTGAATGTGGTGGTGTGAATGTAGGTCTTTGCTGAAGATGGGCCAATGGGACTCCCAGTTGGTGCCCAGCTTGCCCTGGTGAACCATGGCTCTGGGAGATGTGCCTGGAGCACTTCACAATATCCCACTAGAAATCCTCTCTCCTCATGTTCTAAATAAAGCATTCAGCACTTGAGGATGATTAGAAAATACAGACTAGTGGCCACCCAGTCCCTGAAGACAGATTTTTAGCATACCTGGTGAGCTCATAGCTCCCCTGAATTCAGCAACAAAGCCTTCCGATGGAAGGACTCACCAGGGCTGGGTTTTCACTACAGACTTTTGGTCAACACAGAAAGCAGGTGAGGTGGCTGAGAGCAGGGGTGCAGGAGAAGGGAGGACCATCCTCCGCCCACAGAATGGAAGGGGTGGGAATCATTTTACCCTGTGGCTTCTGTAGCATCGCAGCACAGCATCCTCTGCAGCTGGCCCTAGAGGTCCTGCAAGGGGAACGTTTGCTAGAAATACGTTGTTTGGATTGAGTAATGAAAACTCCCTGAAATGTTGACAAATTAAGACTTTCACTTTCATGCAAAGGCCATGCATAAAATGGGTATTTTGAGCTGTAAGTGAATAGATGTGTTATCTGGAGAGCGGGTTGTGTGCTAGGTACAGAAGGTAGTTGGATGATTTTATGGTTGTCATTCTGTGTAATGTTCTACTCGGTTATTAGCGCGAGTGAAGCACATTTGTGCTGCTTGCTGATCTTTTTATTATGTCTCCACAAATGCAACCTCTAAAATTAGCAAGTAGTCCAGCCCAGCTATTTTTAGTTAAAAGGTTTTATTTCTGACACAATTGGTCAAGGAGAGTGAATAGGGTTTTCCAAGAAACTCTTGAGGAAAGCAAGAGAGTGACTCCTCTAGAAAATGACAGGGCGTTCACGTCCCCAGCAGTTTCTGGGACCTGAGACCATTTCATGGGCAACATCAGGGTGTGTGAGTACCAAACTACCACAAAACTCATCAAATCTATAGGTTTTAGACCCTTCCATTTCCAAACTGTAGGCCTGGGTACGTTGTGTAAGCAGCAGCTACCACACTGATAATGGGACTCAGAAGATGATACTCTGATAATTGCTGATGGTGATTATGTGTGGTTATTTTTTTAATTGAGTGTGTACTCAGACATCCCCATAGCACATATGCATTGTGGAAAAAATGGTTTTAGTGAAATAGAGAGAAGTGGTTTAATTGCAGTGATAATGAGGGTCTCGTTTGTGGAGTTGATTGGAAAAAATGTCATAAAGATATCAGTAGCCTGTAACTGCAGCTCTCCCCTGAGCTCCTCAGTCACATTTCTGTTGTTACCTTTGATTGCTTTTTCTTTTTCTATTGTTTTTGGGGATTATATATAGGGCTAAAAAAAGCACACGAAGAGTGTCTGCGCTTTTACCTGCAACGATTTCACCCATCATCATCCTCTGAGGGATGTGTTTCCGTGTTGTAATTTCCTTACACATCTGCCGGGTATTTTTTTACTTGACTTCTCTTGATTTTAATGGCTGTTTGACTCCCACATTTCAGTCAGATTCTGTTATCTATAAAATGCAGCTGCAGGCAAGCTTTGAGCAGGCTTGCTTTTTTATATATAGATATTATTTTTATACATACAGGCGTAGACACACACATATATACACCCTTTCTAGACTTTTCCAGCGTGTACTCTAACTCCTGTTCCAAATGAATTGCAGTTGAGCTTTGGTGTTTTCTGTCTGACAAGTAGTCAGCAGACTCGCACTAGGAAAATATTTGTTGATGTTTGAAGATTATTTGCTGATATCTGAGCTGTGCTGATGGCTTGTGAGTGCCCTGGTTGTGAATTCGTTCTGCTCTTGGTCCTCGTGTTGATTTTTCCCATATGGTAGATGACATCAGGATCTTTTCTTTGGAAAAAAGTGGGAATGAGGATGTATTGTTGGATTGTCAGAATATGAGACAATCTTTTAAGCAGTTTGTTCTTTATTTCAGCTGGAATATACCAGAGTGGCAAGAGACATTGAAAGATTGAGACTGGTGTCTCATGAGTTCTGCATGTCCTAGACAAGTGCTAGATGTTCAGTGGTTCTGTTACATACGTTTCAAAGGTCTTAGATTTCAGCTGGTGACCTCCAGATGTGTAAGTCCAGCATCACAGAATCACAAAATGACAGGGCTGGAAGGGCCCTCTGGAGATCATCTCATCCATCCCCCGGCCAGAGCAGGGTCACCCAGAGCAGGGGGCACAGGAACGCCTCCAGGCGGGTTTGGGATGTCTCCAGAGACGGAGACTCCGCAGCCTCTCCGGGCAGCCTCTTCCAGTGCTATAATGTAACTCTGGGAGAAGCAGATCTACTCAATGAGAGCAATCAATGATGTATTTTTGAGTAGTGCTTGTGGAAAGAACGGTATATGGGCAGTCCATCTCCCTCCTGGTCCTTCCTTCAGCATAACGGGAGGTGGCACTGGGAAGAGCAGAAGATGCACGTATTCACATGGATTGAATCAGGTTGCTGATGCTTTGCTCTGTCAGCTTAGACCTGCAGGTGAGACTGGGGTGGCCCTAGAATCCCGTGGGGTGGCTGGGGAAGGGAAAGGAGTGGGTTCCTGTTGTCTATAATATTTTCTGCAGGTGCAACTCCTAAAGGAGTCTGTGTCCTTGCTGTGCACGTACAGCAATATGAGGGAGGGTTGTAACCATAAGTTCTTATTGAAGCTATTTTAGGGGTGCAGTGTTGCAAAATGAGTAACTGCCTTTCATTGAAGCCTCCAGAAAGAAAGAGGGAGCAAGGTGTCCCCTTCTCAAAGGGCAGACAGAAGGAGAAGGTGTGTAAAACAAACCTCTGGGGCAAACCAAAGTTTTGTACTGGAGGCAGGGAAAGAAAACTGTGTGAGCATTCTTTAGTCTCACTTTATCTAGGGTCGTGGACTCTGACCTGAGTTTAGATTTTAGATTAGACTCTCTTCCGTAGTTAACATATTTGGTTTGGGTGCAGCAATATAATTTTTCCTACCCAAAACTGATGTAACAGGAATGCGACAGGCCATTCTTCCCCTTCCCTCTACCAGTGCGAGGCAGTGGGAGCTGGGAGGTCTCCAGTTCATGGCCATCAGTTCTCCCAGCCAGAGCTTTGTGTCACTGACATCTGTTCGTTAGTGCTTCCAGCAGCTATTCTGCTCTGGAGTGTGTCCACTGGTGAGCAAAAGAGACTCTTGGGATGTAAATGAAGGAAAACATATTGCAGCTCTAGTTAGGGCTGTTTTCTTTACTAAATGCCTTCTACTTAAGACAGCCTGGGACTCATTCATTCCTGATTATGTTCCTCAGTTACCCTTGAAATAGCTCTGCTTTAGTCATCAAAAATGTAAGTTACTGTTAGATCTTTCATTGGCATTGCTATAAAAATAATTTCCCTTTCAAATCTTGACTTAGAAATTCATGTGTGTGTGCAGCCTGGGGCTGAAAAAAAAATTTGGAACATGTTAAAAAAGTGTGGTGAACCATATTGCGCTGCTTTATTTCTTTCACCAGCTTGAAGATGGCCAATTTCTTCACATTTGGTGAGATAAAAAAATCTTAGAACCATTTAGGTTGGAAAGGACCTTTAAGATCGAGTCCAACCATTAATGTACCACTGCCAAGTCGCACTAAACCGTGTCCCTAAATGCCACATCTACAGGTCTTTTAAATACCTCCAGGGATGGTGTCTTAACTGCTTCCCTGGGCAGCCTGTTCCAGTGCTTGGTAACCCTTTTGGTGAAGAAATTTTTCATAATATCCATCTTAAACCTCCCCTGGCAGAACTTGAGGCCGTTTCTGGCCAGATCCCTTTGTAGAGCCCTCCTGCTCTTGAGCAGATTAGTGCTCTCACCCAGCTTGGTGTCACCTGCAGACTTACTGAGGGTGTACTCGGTCCCCTTGTCCGGTTTATTGGTAAAGTTATTAAACAGAATCAGCCCCGATACTGAGCCCTGAGAAGCACCGCTTGTGAGCATCTGCCAACTGGATTTAACTCCATTCTCCACCGCTCTCTGGGCCTGGCCATCCAGCTGGTTTTTTACCCATCACTATTAAGGTGCTATTTGGATGTGCTCCCCATCCTCTGAAGGAGGCACCAGCTGATGAATCTCCCTGGGGGTGGTCCTGCCCTTCCCCAGCCCGGGCTCAAGCTCCTCCTTCACCTTTTGGGTGATATTTTCATGGAATCAGATAAGAGTCCGGCTGCAGCTTGCTGTTTACACATGCAGCTTTAAGCAAGTCAGGAGGAAGGTGAGGTGCAATATTTCAATCAATGTGCTTTGAATAATTTAAGAATTCATCCCCGACTCCTCAGCTGGTTTTTAAAAAGTAACCCTGAAAAAGGAAACCTATTTTATGGATTGTTCTGTTCTGACATTTCCTAATGGAAACATTTTGACTCTGCCGCTCCGAAATGAGGTTTTACTGCTGAACCTGTCTCTCTTTAGTATCTAAAAAAGCAGAAAACCCAACAAACTTGCAAACAAAGCCTCTTTTTGTCCAATTTAAATATCTTTCTTTTTTTCTTCCCCCTCTGGAAGTCCCGAAGCTTCTTCATTTTTCATCAGCAGAGCACGTTTGCTCAGCTGGCAAACCAAAAAACCAGCTCCTGGCTCCCAATCCATCTTCCAGGGCTGGTCCCTCCTGCTTACTGCCCACATTGCTCAGTGTGCACAGCACTGTTGTTTTTGGGGGGAATGCGTCTCATTTTGAGTCTCTGCAAGTGCAAAAAGTTTGTGTTAGGGGCTGGGACTTGTCTGTTGATGTGAGAGGGGTGGAAGGGCTCCTCTCCACCCCTGCCACATGCAGAGTCCCGGTTTGGAGGGGGAGCAGTGACAACTGCAGTTGGGGTTATCACGGTGACAGAAAGTGTTCCTGAATGCCAGAGAGAAGATCCTTTAGATGCCCTGCTCTTCTTTCACGTTTTCTGACAGCTGCCCAGAGAAAAATCCTTAATTTTTTTATTTGTCCATGCTTTTTCTTATGGGGGGGGAACAACTAAGTCTTGTGAAGATGGAGGTCAATCTGTGGACTGGCTGAAGAGGGCAACTTCACATACGGTAGAGAAGACCTTTTTGGAGGAGTGCTGCTGAGGGTGTTGGTGGCATAGACTTTATGGAGCTGTGTGAGAATGTAGCTTTAGTATTAGGGACAAAAAAAAGCAGGGGAATCTGGATGTTTTGGGTGGGCCTTGGAGGAAGAGCCTTCCTCCTTGGGGGTGTGGGAGTCGGTCTCCAGCTCTCTCACTCTTGCTGCCCACATCCACATGCCGACAGAAGGAGCTCCGCAAGCTGTAGCAACGTTATTATGGTAGCTTATATAGCAAAAATGTGAAAATAAACAGTTTGTGCCACTCAGGAGCAAGAAGACAAGTGAGAAACTATGGAATCAGCATCACAACAATGCTGTAGGGCTAACTGAACTGGGAAAAAAACAAAGAAATCCAGAGGTAACTGTGCTTTGCTCAGCCTTCACCTCCAGGCATGGCAGGAGGTGGGCTTGGGTGCTGGATGCAGTGTGCAGCTGAACCGGGGGATTTAGGGACAGAAGAGCAACCGTGAACTGGAGCTGCCTTGCTTTTGTCAATGCAGTTAAATCCTTAACAAGAATTTAACAAGTTTTTCAATTTAATTTCCTTTTCTTGCTGGGGGCGACTACCAGCCTGTGTGACAGCAGCCACGGTGGGGCCTGACTGGATGCGAAGCAACCACAACTCACCAAAAATTGCTGATGTCAGGGGTTTATTTTGAGCAGTTTTGCATGTGTGGTGCGCACAAGTCAAGACTAATACAATGGCACTCCCCCATGTCCAAGGCGACTGCTGTTCTTGCGCATCCTAATTTGTTTCTTTCCAGCAAGTGCACTTTATTGCACACGCTGATGCTGTAAATCTTCACTCGGCGTAGCAGGCATGGCTGCAGCTCATGAGGCAGTCACCACGCACCCTTGTGTCGTCAAAACTCTTCCAACTCTTCCTTGATCTGCTCTAGCTCTGAGCATCCGTGGAGACTTGGCTTCATCATGGGTTGCCTACAGTAATTGAGCACATCCCAAAAATGGGATGCTCTGTCTATGAAACTACCCCAAAAATGTCTTTTCCCCCCCCCAGTTCTAGCAGAACAATTACATTCGGCAACATTTAAAGGGAGGTTTAACCCCGCCATCCCCCTGATACCCTACGCTGCTGAGCCAGGACAGGGGACTTGCCTTTGAGTTCCCTGATGACAAACCCCAACGGCACCAGCAGGTGTATGACTGGCAACGGAATAAAAACTATATAATTCCCAGCAATTTGACCTCAGAAATTCACAATTATTTAATTTCAATAGAACTCTCCAAGGCACAAGCAAATTCTGCTTTGCACATTTCTGATACGAATCATGTAGGTTTAGTGATAGCTGAGGAATGTTTTAAAATGAACTATTTCTTACAAGAATCTTTCGGCATGGGAAGCAAAACATTGCTCACATACTCAGATTACTTTCAGCAAAGAGCAAGACAAAGTTAATAACATAGCAATTAAAAGTTAAATTTTTATTTCTGTTTTGAAGGGGAACACATTAATTTTTCATGTCAAAATGAGCTTTTATTTTCAAAGCAGTGCTAGAAATGAAAACAAAACAGAGGTTCAGTCTGGGACTGCTGAGAACACTTAATTTTGCCTGAAACTGTTTTTACCACAATTTTTCTCTTTTGCTGAGAAAACCAAACCAGCTTTTGATTGCTTCTGGGGTTCTTGTCTGTGACAGTATATTGAAGCAAGCCACAGCTATTCTGGTAGCTCTTTATGGCAACAGATGAGGAAGCTTGATATCAAAGGTCGTCTCTTTTGCTCCTCAGGGGTCTGCCTGCTGTTTTCTTTGCTGCCCTCACACCCTATTTGCTGTCCCCTTTTAATTTTCGTCCCTGTTCTCACACATTTGAAGACTTCTCTTTTCTTCAGTTGCACTTTTCCCTTGCCGTGTTTAACCTCTGTGCATTTGCACCAGGGCTGGGGGATCCCACAGTGCCTCACCCAAAGGATGCTTTTATGTGTGTTGGGGCATCAGTCATGGAGCCAGCATCCCCTTGCAAGAGGGACAGGCCACCTTGCATTTTTTTTGGTCTGTTTTTTGTTTGCAAAGTCATTGCAGAGGCAGTTTTCCATGCCAGGCTCTGGCCAGTTTGAGTTGAGCCAAGAAGGGGTATCCAAGAGTTAGGCTCTCTCCAAAATACTTGAGAAGATGTAAAAACATCCAGCCACTTTATTGTGGTGATTAGTAGCCTGGTGGTGTGCCAGTCTGTTTTTGGGTCAGTTCCCACCAAACTGGGCAGTTCGATATGTGTTTTCAGTTACTTACAGTAAATCGCAATTTGTCCTCTTTTAATTTCAAATTAAATTTTGCTGTGTTACACTGGACTTTTCACCACTCAAAACCACATCCTAGGAATAGGCCATTAAACTTTAAAGACCTCATTATTGGGTTATTGATATATTTTTTTTTCTGGTCTGTGTGCTGAAGTTTTTTCTTGAGAATACGGCCTGCCAGAAATTGCTTTGTCGTGTAGACAAAAAGTGTGTTTTACATTGGTTTAAAAAAAAAATCCTTAAAGAGCTTGCTAAAAGATCTATAGAAACACAAGATGCAGTCTGTATTAATTCTTGGTGTTTATATTTACAAACTTAAATAAGTCCTTAGGTACATAATGTTATAATAAAGTTTGTCCAGGTTAGAACAAGCACTTTGAACTGGGCAGTTTTTCCCTCAATCCCTTCCTGTGCTACAGGTTTGCGCTAAGACCTGGGTATTTGGGATAAAGTGGGTACTTGGGATATCAGTGTGTGCCAGGCAGGGAGCCGAGCTCTGCTGTGGGGCCGAGCCCATTGATACCTCGGAGCAGCGCAGCAGAGAGGAGTGGGGAAGAACAAAATAAAAATTAAACTGAACAGTAACAACGTCTTTTAAGGCGGGGAGCCGGGATGCGGCACCCAGCAAGATGTGCAAGAGCGATGGGCAGAAATTCCCCCTTTGTATAGAGTTCACATTTCACTTTGAATGCAATAGTATTTATTTCACAAATAAATTTTAGTCCCATACAAAGGAGAATGAGGCAGTCAACTTCCTTTCTCCCAAGACTTTGTAAGAGTTTGATTTCTGACGCAAGGTCTTTGGGGCTGAGATCTTCTTTTGTTTCCTTCTAAAGCTCTTCCCTGCCATCGCAAGTGTTGTGGTTAGCCCTGTACAAGCTGCTTGGAATTTATTTGTCTGTCTGTGTGGCGTTCTCTCGTCCTTGGTGGGTTACGAGGCAGCTCACCAAAAGCTGTGAGCGGAGCTGGGACCCCGGCATGGCCGGGCCAAGGTGGGGGATTGTCCCATGGGGACTCCTGAATTTGTGACCCCTGTGGGGAGGGCTTTCTCCGCTGTCTGCATCTGCCCTTGGGTTGGCCCCAGCGAGCTCCTGCTGTGCAGCACAAAGAAATCCTTTCTTAAGCAAAGTAAAACGCAAATGCTTATTAGCTTCAAATTTGCAAGTGTATTAGTAATACTTGAATGCTTAAAACTGTGCACCCAGAAAGGGCTATTTCAGCGATGCGATGGCACCATGCAGACCTTGTATGTTAATTTAATTCCTTAGCATGATGCCAAAAGCTTATTTTCCTCTGCTTGATTTTTTACAGATTAAAATAATGTCATTAGTTCTTCATGCAAAGCCATTGGCTTGCTAAATTACCTTAAAGTGATGACAAGTAGGTGACACCAGCATGATTGCCTACATTAGTCATGAGCCTTTTATGAAGCTTTTGCTAACCCAGCACTTAATTCCAAGTTGGTGTTTTGAAAACAAACACAGGAGAAGGATGAGTTTTAAATAGTAGAGTTTGGCCATGATTTCTGAGGTGGGGGATGTTCCCCTGGAGGGGGGGATCTCTGAGGTGGCCTGCCATATGTGTTAGAGCATCATTTTCAACCCTGATGCAAAATGTTGTGCTTGCTTGAAATCTGGAGTCTTTTGGTGCCTCAGGAAAAGCTTCACCAAGGAGGTGATGGAGCTCTTGTAACTTTTGGGTCGTGCAAAACTCTCCTGACACCCACTAGGGAACCTGGTCCTAATTTTGGATGCCGAAGTCTGAAGAAGCCACCTTACAGCTCCTGGAGTGGAGGAGAGGGAACAGGCAGCTCTGGGGCTGCAGTGGGTGGGAAGCATCAGGAGATGCCACAGTGGCAGGATGACTCCGGAGGCCTCGTGTTGGCAGTAGGGCACTGGGGAGAGGTGGTCTACCCCAAGGGCATGTCCAGAGTCCGGAGCAGAGCATCTGCTTTGCTCCAGTGACCAGAGAGAGGTGCAGCCACTGCTCTTTCAGCCATGGTGGGGGCCTCTGCCCAGAACTGTGGAGACAGCCTGACCCCACCATCTGTGTAAAGACGATGTTGCCTGATTACATGCTTTTCTACCTGTTCTCCTCCTTTTTGGAGACATGGCCTGGCAGATGGAGCCTATATTAAGCCACTGCCTCTCTCGCCTGGCTCACAGGCAGTGAGGCAGTTGGCCTGCTCTCCATGCATCCATCTGTCTCCTCCCCATCCTGCTTCAACAACAAATCTTTTGAACCCGGAGACCCGCTTTAACCACCAGAAGCTGCCTCGGGGATCACAAAGACTTCTAGGACAATCCACTGCTGTATAGAGGGGGAAAAAAAAGTGACATCTATGTCTCTGGGCAAGTGTTACATGTGTTTTGGCAATGTGCATATCTCGGGGCTGCCGTGGCATGAATGGTATCGAAGGCAGCGAGTCTTGAACAGAGGTCGCTGTGGTGGGAGGAGGGCCAGGGGACAAGATTTTGGCAGCTTTGTGTTTTTTTGGTCAAATTATCTGGTGTTCTCATTCACCTTGTGGCTTAGGGAGGTGTAACGGGTCCCTATTAGTCTACGTGCTCCAACAGAATTTTTTTTAAATTTTATTTTGGCAGGGGAAAAAGGAAGAAAGGGGAACTTCAGTGCTATAGCAAGAAGTAAAAGCTGGGTATGGGCTTCTGCAGAGCGGTGCTGGTGGTCCTGTGGTGCGCTGATGGCTTATCTTTCCCAGCAGCGTGCTGCCGTGCCCTGGAGGCTGTTGCCTGCCTTGCTGGCGAGGGCAGAATAAATCATCAGGAAAAGCTCTGTTAACCTGAAAGAGTGTTGACTGACATTGCATGGGGCAGATTGTGGTCCCTTCTGATATGCTCCGTATCTTAAAACAAACAGAAGATTGCGTTGATCTTCCAGCAAGGTTTGGAGTCCTTGAAATAGGGCGAAATACTAAGAAACAGCTCTGCTCTTAGTCCAAAGTGAGCAGCGTTGGAGTTCGTGACTTGGCTCTGCTCCCCTGCCTGCTTTTTGTTGCAGACTTCAAAAAGTGGGCTTTAAGTGCAAAAGGTGGTTTTTCTCACCGCATCCTGCACTGTGCGTTGAAAGCCTGGTGGCACAGTTCTGCTGTGCGGGTGGAGCGAGCTGTTCCTGGGACAGGAGGACGAGGGAACACCAGGGCAGGAACCCCAACGAAAAAACCGTAGTTATTTGCAGGAGTGTATTTTGTTGTCTTTCACACAAATACAGTTGTGGGATGGAGAAAGGGCGTGATGTGCTTCTTTATTACCCACAGCTGGAGTCACCGTGGTGTTCCCAGGCTGCTGTGTTGGGGACAGGAGCTGGGGGACCCCAGCAATGTGCTCTTCTTGCTGGGAAGCGTGGTATGAAACATCCGGAGACCCCGTGCTGTGTGGTGTAGGGAAAGGCAGTGCTCCTTGGTGAGCAGCCGGGGCTGGGGCTGGTCCTGTCCTCGTTCCCGATACGCGCTGCACACGCACTCGTGGATGGAGAGTTAGGAAAATGAATTTATTGGGATCTTGGATAGGGTAATGCAGGATAGAGTCGCCTTCTCTGAGACTTATAAAACTATTATTCCTAGGTTGTCTCTCTGGGTAACCTTTCATTGACATCAAAGGTTGACCCAAAGCCTTGACCGACCAAGCCTGGGTGGAGCACCCAGCTCCTGGCAGCGGGGAGACTTGCCGCCTCCAGCCCGAGTGTTTGGGGCTGTTAACAGCAAAGGAAGGAATATTCTCTTTTGTGACACTTTAATGCTGCTTCTTGTATTTTCTGCGCTGTGTGGCTCCCGGTATGGTGAGACAGACAGGGCTTGGAAAGCGAGCCATCAGGTTTAGCACCAGAGCGGTCCCCAGAAGGAATAATCAATCCCATTGTCCCTACTGCCCATCTGTCTTGCTACAGCAGTGCAATAAAAAGCATTACATCAGGAATATTTCTCATTTAGGAAGCTGATAGCAAGAGTTTGATTAAGTGCAGCCCAGGATAAGCAGTAGACACTTGCTTTGCACTTTTGAGCTGGAGAAGGCGTGAGGGTGAAGAGCAGCTCTGGAGGTGGCAAGCAAGCGAGGGGACTGCTGGAGCGGGTATTTTTGTACCTGACACCTCAGCCTAGGTGTCTGGGAAGAATATGTTTTGGGTTAAATTTGTCAGGTCTTGGCATATAACTGGCTTCTCTCAACCTTGAAAACAGGGCAAGTGTTTGAGGTGAGATGATTCTCCCGGAGTGCTCTTTCAGGTGAAGCTTTTCAGTGCTGCCTGGTTGAAGATTGGCACCCCACCGCTTCCCTATTGAAATTCAATTGGGAAAGCCACGGGATGCCAGCACTTCTGTTCCTCGCCGGTGTCACCAGCCTGCCTTGTTTGCTGTGGATTTGTTGCAGGGATAGCGGTCTTGTCTTGGAAGCTACGGCAGGAAACTACTGCTAGGACTCTGCCTCCTTTGGAAGTGGCTCACAAATTTTGGAGGCCGTGCGAGAGCGCGCAGGTGTGCGTGGCTGTTCCTGGCTAGGCTGCAAGGGGAGCGGAGCGTGTCCCAGCTCCCTGGGAGTCAGCTGGGGCTCCGGCTGGCGCTGATCCTGGATCACAGCTGGGGATGAGGTCCTGTGTCATATTTACTCCAAGTTAGGGACTGAAACACGAGCTAAGTACACAAAGTGGTGTGTCTCCACGCATACGCCTTTCTGTATCTGCTGTCAGTGCTGGTTACCCAGAGGTTTGTGTGCTCTGTGTTTAAGCTTGGTCTGGAAGTCCTTCAAGTCCAAGGCAGTGCCTTGAGGGATCTTGGCAAAGCTGGTTTTTAGCTGCCTCCTCCTCTGGAAAGGCTACTCATGAGATTCCCTCTCCTTAGGAGCGTTACAGTTAATGGGACCTCTTAAAAGAGCATTGATCATAGCCTGGAAGCCGCAGGCATGGGTTCAATCCCAGCGTCTCAGCCTGCAGCATCCCTGTCATCCCAGAACGCGTGTGAAATAGTTTTCCCTGTTTCAGGAGAAGCAGCTGGAGCAGTTACTGTATGTGATGTGCCCTCGGAGCGGCAGAGGGAGGGAGGGTTCAGGGGAGGGCTGGCGAGTGGTTTTGTGCTTTGAAGTGCTCCGGCAGATGCGATGTCTGGAAGTGCACAGCAGAGCACGGCCAGGCTCGTGTGCCGGGAGGCAAAGGGCTGAATCTCCGTCGGCTGTGACTCCGTCTCAGTCATCCTCTCTCTGTACCGGTGCTGTGTTTTGGGAAGCACCAAAGCTGTCAGCGGGCTGGAGGTGCTCCCTGTCCCGGGAAGGGGATGTCTCAGGCATGGAGCAGCTTCCCTCCTGCACTCGGGATTTACTATTGAGAAACAGATGTTGAGCTTCCTGGTTTTTACTCTTTTCAGGACTGGTTTTACAGACGTTTTATAGCGGGAGTTGTCCCAAGCCATGGCTGGAGCGTTGGAACTAGATAGTCTTTAAGGTTCCTTCCAACTCAAACCAATCTGTTATTCTATGGTATCACTATTTGAGTACCTAAATGGATAATTGCTCATCTGGATGTTGCTGATTTCTACTTTTATTAGTAGAAGGGAGCCTTTTACCAGCTCAACAATATAGGTTATTTCTCCTCTGTCAGACTAATGACGGTATGGTGAGTCTTTTCATAGTAGGACAGCCGTGTTCCTTGTGGTGGCAGTGGGAGGGGGGGGAATGGCTTGTGTTGAGGTGATATTCTTGTGTACCTGCCGTGTGTGGCTTCTGGGTGACCATCCTCAGCTGGGTCCCCCGAGCTTGGGTCTTCTGTAGGTGCAGGTAATTGTTGCACAGCTTCTCTGTGCAAGGAAGAAATACAGAAATACAAGGTGCCAGTCAAGTGCAGAGGACGCTGTCTGTCCCCACCAGCCTTCCTGCTGGCTTTCAGCCCGTGTTCTCCTGGCAAGGCTCATTGTGAGATAACTGGAGTTACCTGGCTGCTCTCAAGGGTGTAAATCACTTGATGGTTCTGCAACTTGAAGCACTTCCTTCAGCAAATGTCCTACTTAAAACTTCAGCCTTTCCAAAGCCACCTTAGGGGCTTGGACTGGGTGAACTTTGGCTTCGCCTGTCACATCTCCTCGCTGCTCAGATGGGGTTTGCAGGAACTCCAGCCCTCGGGCACAGTTGTGGCAGATTGAGCTTGGACAATCTAGCCTTGTCCCCTGCAGGCCTTAGGTTAAGTGCAAATTCATCACATTTAAAGTTAGACATTGAGGATCAAACTTTCCCCCCACCCCTGCATCCTGAAAAGGGTAATAATCATCTGAAATCTGTTCTTTTGGTAAATGTAGATTAGTTCATTATTTTTAGCCCATGGAGGCTTTCAAAGCTAATCTGCGGTTGACACAGTTTCTATTTTAATACAATTATTAAATTAAAGAAGCCACTAGTTATGTGTTAAAGAAGATGTATGCCAAGGTTAACAGTTAATAACAAACTTTAATAACCAAGCAGCCAGTTGTGGCTATATCAAAACAAATATTAATTGTGTGCGGGGATACTGCTGCTTGACCTTTGTGATCCACTTTGTAAAAGGTGATTGATTATAAAAGCGGTATATTACATGTACAATAATCTGCACCGTAAAGCCTGGAACCTGGTATTTCCATCAGAAAATTGCTTCTTTCCTGGAGCAATTAAATATCTTAAAAGTGCTGAATTTATTGTAGTGGCCCAGGATGTATTCACAAAAAAAAAGGAGTTACCGTAGCAACTGTGATGTCTCTGCAATTTGAGCCACAGCGTTCCTGTACAGGAGCATGTAACCTGGGCAGTCATATATGACTAAGTTTACTTTAAAAACATTTTGAGGTTGAGATGATGCTATATTATCAAACAAATGTTCTGCTGCTTAGCATATTTTTGCAGCCCAGACCTTTTTACTTGCTTTTCATCACTGTTTCTTTGGGTTTTGACCATGTCTCACTGGTATCTGGGCTGGTGCTTTCCGAGGTCTGGGTGACCCATGGCAGGAGACTCTAACATTGTCTTTGACCCCCCCAAAAATGAAGTTAAATGTGACTCTGGTCCTTTCAGAGAGTTATTTACTGTCAGTATGCTGCGGCAGAAAGTCCTGGAACATGTTCAAGGGCGCTAAGGAACGCCCTGCACTGAGATCCGGAGAGCGGGCAGCGCATGGAAGTGCTTTCACCATGGGCTGAAGGGCTTAGGGTCACCTGGGATGATTTTGCTGGACCTTGGAAATGAATGTTGGCTTCAGCCATCCTTCCCAGCGCTGCAGGACGGGGCTGGGGGAAGCAGGCTGGATCTGGGAGCTGGCTCCGGGATGGGATCGTAGGCTTCCCTGGGAGAGCCGGTCACCACAGCTTGCCGCTCTCTGTATGGAAAAGACATTCTTAACTTGTCTCCTTGACCGTGCCAGACACATTGGGCTTTCTTGAATGCTGTGGAGCAAGCAGTGGAATGGCTTTAAACTGGAAGAGGGGAGATTTAGCTGAGATGTGAGGCAGAAATCCTTTGCTGTGAGGGGGGTGAGCCCCTGGCCCAGGTTGCCCAGAGAAGCTGTGGCTGCCCCATCCCTGGAGGGGTTCAAGGCCAGGCTGGACGGGGCTTGGAGCAGCCTGGGCTGGTGGGAGGTGTCCCTGCCCAGGGCAGGGGGGGCACTGGATGATCTTTAAGGTCCCTTCCAGCCCAAACCATTCTGTGATTCTGTATTTGCTCCCTAATGCCAGTTATTCTACCAGCAGCGTCCCCATGGCTTTGCTGTCATTTATTACATATGTGGCCCTCTGGTTGTGCCAGGCATTTTACTTTTAGCATATGTCCATGTGATGTCCTTGTATGGGCAGAATAGAAATCTTAGTTCCTAATGCTAAGAATGGAAAACAGAACAAAACAAAAAAATGTCATTTGAAACTCAGGATCAACTACAGAATTACAAGGGAGCTTATTCACAAGATCAAAAAAAAAAGAATAAATGATGATGTGAAGGAGAAATGTTAAATACAGATATGCTAAAGAAGGTTGCAGAAACCTCATAAATACTTTGGATGGCCAAGTAAATTATTTTCTGCTCAAAGAGAACAATCCTTGTTCTCGCTTCTATCACAGTAAATCCCACAAACATCAGTACAATCGATAGCGTGGCACTCGAAGGAAGCAACAGCGCTTTTTCTGTGATTAGTAGTGCTGCAGCTGGCTAAGGGCGGTGTAAAATGGGGCAGGAGTCTGGCTTTTCCAAAGCCCCCGTGAAGCAAGCTCGCTCTTAAGGGTGTGAAGCTTTCTGTGGCTGTCCCCATGGGTGTCCTTTACCCAGGGGTGGGAATGGGAGCACAGGAAGGCTGACCCAAAGCTGATTGACTCTTTTATTTGTAGGAAGCATTGGTGGCTCCTTAGATAAGGAGAATCATCCAACTAACAGTGAAATTGTACAAGGAACAAAGTCTGTGTGAAGTGAGAACTACGTGGATTTCTTGGATGGTGCAATACAGAGGATATTACTTACAGGTCCTCAATTAGTCCTCACAACCAAATCTCTTTGAGTCTCCAGGATTAGCGGTACCTGGGTATTAGGCGCACTTTTAAAATTCAAGGAAGGGGAGCATTACTTTCCATGCTAGTCTACTAGTCTCCTAGTGCCGCTAATCCCATTAGTGCAGGATTCAGTGATTTCTGACAGAACCGGGCGGTAGGTGCCGGGGCTGTGATAGCCACAGCATCCCCGGCTGCCGGCCGAGCCTGCCTGCTCGGAGGTGGAAGTCGCAGGGAGAAATGCCATCCTCACCCGGCACTGCTGCAGGAGCCAAGGCTGTGTGTTCGCTCGCCTTGTCTCCCATTTGTTTGTGTCACAAAGCGCTATTCCAAGAGCGTGATCTTTCATTTGGCGCACAGTCCCCAGATGAAGACCTCTGTTGGTTGTGTCTGGTATGAATACCGGCTGCAGGATGATAATGTTACTGGTGAGCACAAAGGAGAGTCTGTGAGCACAGAAGTTAACTCTTTGCTTGGCGAGATGCAAGAGAAGAAAAGGCTGCTCAGATGAGAAGCAAAGAGGCTTGGGAGAGGACAGCAGGAGGGAAAGGAATCCTCCTTTTGCCAGTGTACTCCGAAGAGGATTTTAGAGCATCATACATCCCATGCTCCCCTGGCATCCAGGGCACTGGGTTGTTTTGGGATTTCCTGGCTTGCGATGGGACAGTCTGTGTGGCAGCTTGGCTCATGAACCCTGGGTGTGCTGGTGATTGCAAGTGACGTGGTTGAGGAACATCCATGTAGCAGTGAACCACACAGGAGTTCATGGAATTACAGACTGGTTTGGGTGGGAAGGGACCTTAAAGCCCCCCCAGTGCCCCCCCTGCCCTGGGCAGGGACACCCCCCACCAGCCCAGGTTGCTCCAAGCTCCGTCCAGCCTGGCCTTGAACCCCTCCAGGGGAAGTGTTCCACCACGGATCCTGACCTGCTGCTGTTCACTTAGTCATTTGGTGGATGATGGAGTCCGACCTGAACAGGGGGAGTCATCCGATTTAAAACTGGTGGGGTGAATCATCCCCTGGCATTGCTCCTTTTTCTGTGCTGGTTATAGGAGTAGGAACCTGGTTGGGTTAGACCCCGTGTTGTGGATGGCTGGAATTAAGTGGGATGAGTCCTACGCAGACCCTTTTTACCATCCCTTGCTGCCTTTGATAACTTCTGCCGCTAAACGAGTTTGCCCACCAGCCAACATCGGAGCCCAAAGATGACCGAGGACCTCTCAGAAATAACATCTACGCTTTTCACTCCAGTGCGTGTCCTACGTACAGCTGTGTCCGAGGGGGACAGGGCTCATGCAGGCTGGGAACAGGGTCTGTGGCACTTAACACACTTGCACATATTGCACTTACTGCAATAATACCCTGGGGCAAAAGGCTCCCAGAGATGGAGAACAGGATTTGCAACAGGCAGCAAACACAGGCGGACGCAGAGGAGTGAATATCTAGAGAAAAACCCTCACTGAGAACAAGACAGGGTATTGAAACCGGAGGCTGGGATGTGATGCTTGCTGCTAAACAGCTAATAAAAAGCGGAATAGGGAGCTCTGGCCAGCAGTTCCATAAGTTAATGGGTTGTTGTCTTGCTGGTCATCTTGACTTGAGTTATGTTTACCTGGTGTTTTGCCTGTTGGTCTAAGAATAGCTGGTGGGATAAACAGAGATGTACCTCATCGCGGGACAAGGGTTAAGTGTAACAAGGGTGCATGGAAATGCCACGTTTTTACAAAACGTTGGGTGCCGTTTTCATCCATAATCACAGTCAGTGAGATGTGATGGATGTTTGCTTGCTCCCTGCTTGACCCTCAGTCAGGGGCTGAATTCCATTTGTGGTTTCAGAACATGAACAGAAGTTGTTCCTGACCTGGGGGGAGAATGAAGGAGACTATTCTTTACTCAAGGAGCCAAAACCATTAAAATGTATGCCTGAGTGAGGTGGAATTTGTCAGAAGTCACAAGGTCCGTGTTTGTCTTATGATGGGACATCTCGGGCTGTAAGTTATGGTACTGACAGCAGTAGCTGGGTGCCTTGTGGGAGGCTGGGACCTTTCCAGCAAGTCTCTGCAAAGAACGACTCGTGGGGCTGGTGGGTTACTGTTACCCCCCCTTAAATCCTCCTTTTTGTCCGAGCAGCGCTCTAAGTCAAAATGATCTTTGTCCACTTGAAGAAGAAGATAGCAAATAGGAATGTGAAAACTGGAGTTGTGAGAATAATGTAGGCTTAAAAATACGCAGTTTCAGGTCAAATCCTGAAAGCAGAAAGACCACTTTCTAATTTAAGTACATCAGGAATAACTTACCTGAAACCTGGGGGGCTGACAGGTACGTAGGAACATTTCCAGATAATATGCACCAAAAATACACGCTCTCCTGAGGCACTGCAGCCTGTGTTTCCTTCGTCACCTTCAGCTGAGCGTTGCTTTGGGTTCGGTTTATTCGGTCCGAGTGACCGACCTCAGCGGTGCTGCGTGGGGTTGATGGACTATATTTTTGTTCCTCTCTCCAAGCTGAGAACTACAGGACCGTCGTGACCAAACCTTTCCTGCTCTGGCAGAGCTCCGGTGCCTTAATGCATCTCCCTTGTGTTAAACCAAATGAGCATTTACCTTTCTTTCAGGTAAAACATAATAAATGAATGCTATGTGCATTAAATGCCCAGGACACTCCTGTTGCACCCACTTCATGTGGCACACTTCCCCCAGCTGAGGTGCGCTGTTGGCAATGATTCTGTCTGGACAGAGGATTTCTGGGCAGTCTGGGATTTATAATGAATGCCTGTGATAGTTGGTGAGAGGGAGGGTTTTCCCGGTGTTTGGGGTGAGGTTTAGGTTAGATATTAGGAAGAATTACTTTACGGAAAGAGCGGTCAGGCACTGAAACCGCGGTCAGGCGCTGGAGCAGCCTGCCCAGGGAGGTGGTGGAGTCACCATCCCTGGAGGTATTTAAGAAACGTGTAGATTTGGCTCTTCAGGGCATGCTCTAGTGGCAGAGATCGTAGGGATTTTTTTGTGTGTGTATGGCTGGGCTCGATCTCGGAGATCCCTTCCAACGATGAAGATTCTGTGATTCTAAATGTGTTTAGTACTTTTGAGACTGAGTCGGAAGAGGTTTACAAAAGCTAGATATTGTCACTGGGGAACTGTGCTGAAGCTGGTCCCAGAAATCCAGGGCATTCATTAAGTGCCTGAAGGTTTTAGACTGGAAGGTCCCAAATTGCCTGTCTATAATCACATCCTCCGGGCATAACCGTATCCTGTTTGTCTTCTCTTTTCCCTCGTATTTAACATGTACCTTCCTACTGCAGGACTAAGAAATTGAATTCCTTTTTTCTGACTCATTACTTTGCTGTTCCTATTTGTTTGTCACTGTTACAGCCACCTACAAGAAACCACTCTGGCTCTGAAAGCCTTCCCTCTGGCTTTCCTGCCTTCCCTCCCCCTCGCCCAAGTATTATCCTGGTGAGGCATAAGGCTTGTATCTTAATAGAAACTAAAGAGTAATTACAGTTAATGTAGTTTGCAGTGCTATTGAGCCAAATGACAAAGGCGAAGAAATTCATAGTAAAAATGTCAGGGGAGAAAAACCTGTCAGCTGCATTTCTTAAACTGCCTTATTTTGATGACACGCTGTTGTTGTTTATTATTTATGTAGCACCGGGGCTGTGCCTGGCACTTCGAACGTGAATGGGAAAGACACAGGTTGGATTTAACACAAAACAGAGTGGCAGAATGTGGCCAGGCAGCAGTCTCTATAGAAAAAGAATGTTTTTCCTGAAGCAGGAGAAGGAAAATGTGGATGTATTTTTGGACTTCTTGGTGTGTTTTTTCTTTTAAATAAAATCCACCTGCAGACAGTTATGAGGGCTTTGATTCTGTGTGTGGGCCTTTAGACTAGGATTTGCAAAGTGGGAGATGAGGGATTTCTGAATTGGAGCCTGTGATTTTTAGGCATGGAAGATCTGTCTGATGTCTATAAATAAATCACCGTGTGAATATGTGGCAGGAAAAAGAACAATTTAAGCAAAAGGCTAGAAGTGGTAAATGTGCAAATGGACAAAACCGGCCATAGATAAGGTTGTGCTGAGACCTTCAGAGCTGATGCCCAGCCATCTCAACCACAGGCGCTGGAAAGATACCCCAGTGGGTTTCATAAGGCCAAAAAGCCCAAGTACTGCTCAGATGTCGTGTGGAAAGCGGCATGTGACATGGCTGAAGGTCCCTGGCACGTCAGCACATGGCTGGTGTTCCCGCTGTGTCAGTCGGCTGAGCCACCACGGCTGGGAAGGGAGAGCTGCTGTGAGGAGCAGTGTCCCTGGCAACATCTCCCGAGCAGCTTATTAATAAACAGGAGCAAATGCTGCAGAGCAAATTCGGAGAGAAGCAGCTCATAACGGAGATCCCCTCGGGGCCTTTTTTCTATTTTCTGCACTTTTGTCCATTGTTCGTTATTTCTACTGCACATCTTTGAAATAAGAGAAGAAATGACACCCTTTTCTCCTGGGGTATGGGCCTCCCTTGTTCAGGATGGATTTTAGTCCCTTTGGAGTCTGGGTTTGGGCCTCATGCAGGAGCTCCCCAGGGAAAATGGTTTAGCTTTGGCTGTATGTCGTGGGTTTGAGTTTCATCCTGTTCTTCTCCAGCACATCACTATGGAGGGAGAGACAGATGCCTGGGGAGGTGAATGCTTCACAATACAATACGGTCATGTTCTGAGGTTTGTTTTAAGACTTAAGTTCAAAATCCCTTTCTTTCTCAAAAAAAAGCCCCAGACACATAACCCTTGTCCAATCGGTATCTGATCAATGGAGGAAACGCTAAAAATAAAGCAAGACAAAGAAGCCATTGACATAGCTAATGGAGTTCCTTCAATACAGAGAGCCCTGAAGATCAATGCTATCGTCATATTGGGAAACTAGCCACTTTGTGCAATCACTAAAGCATGCTCTTGCTTTGTAACAATCTTCACTGTGCAAATAAGCGCTATCAGGTGATAGATGTTATGGTGTGGGTTTGCAAGCAAATACAAAGCCCATGTGGTATTGCAAAGCAGAAATGTGGTAAAAGATATTCAGGTGTGTCCTTGGGAGCTAATAACTCTGAGATAACCAGACCTGGGTCATACGTGTAACACCAATAAACCCTTTTCCGTCACTTCACAAAGTGATCTATCCCCTGGGTACCTACAGGCAGGCTCGGGGCAAGGGCAGGCAGGAGTCATTTGTCAGAATCTACCAGGGATCCTGTGCCAGAGCTGCCACAATATGAATCAAAGCTGGAGGAGTGGGGTGGATGGAGAGCGGATCCAGAGGTGTCCCACCCACCCTCTGCCCTGCATCTGCAGCGTGGATCAGGCCAATGCCAAACCCTGTGGCATCTTCTGCTGCTTTTACTGATGGAATACTCCATCTTTCTAAAGTTACCAAAGAAGAAAGAAAATTCCAATCTGCCCTTGTCTTTGAAATAACTTTTCTTCCTTCTTCATTAATCAGGCAAGCTGTTACAGCTCTTGACAGCACTCTGGAGCAAAACAAAAGGGCCTAATTCACTAATAGGACCTAATGCATAGTTAAATTCTGCAGTGAGTCAGTCTATTTATCAAGACAGTTCAACTTGAAAATTAGTCATGGAGAAAGATTTTGTTGGCGTGTACGGAGTGGGCACGCTTTCCTGAAAAAGGGGCACACGTAAAGGGAGGGCTTTGAGAGCAGAAACCTCACGCTTCTCAGATGTGATCAATTTATTTGAAAGTCAAGTCATTTCTCTGTCCAAAGAGTTAGGGAGGTCGAAGTGTCTGCTCATAGAGCGGTACAAGTAAATTCTTCCCTGACCCAAGGGAAGAGCAAGGCTTTCGCGGTGCCCAGGCAGTCCCTGGCATTGCTGAAGCTCTCCCTCTGGTGTCCCTTCTTAGCCCAGGTTCTGGGAGGTTTCTCTCTCATTGCTGTATTAAAAAAATACGGAAAGTGCATTTAGATACCATGGTTGTTGACAGGTTCTGATGTCTGAGCCTGGAGTTTATGGTTTCTATATAGTTGATGGAGAAGAAAGTATTTAGGCCTTTAAATTAGGTGTGCATTGAGTGCTCTAGGTCCGTAGGAGGTGTGTGCCTGCTGGCGTGAAGAGCCTAGGCTTTGTGTGCAGGCACCTAAGCCAGGGGGTGCTCGGTGTGTGTCGTTGTCCCCCATGCACTTGCAAAAGGAATGAAACACTCAAGAATGGATATGGTTTAGGTTGAAAGGGACCATAAAGACCACTCAGTGCCCCCCCTGCCCTGGGCAGGGACCCCTCCCACCAGCCCAGGCTGCTCCAAGCCCCGTCCAGCCTGGCCTTGAACCCCTCCAGGGATGGGGCAGCCACAGCTTCTCTGGGCAACCTGGGCCAGGGGCTCACCCCCCTCACAGCAAAGGATTTCTGCCTCACATCTCATCTCAATCTCCCCTCTTCCAGTTGGAAGCCATCATACCTCATCCTACCACTATATGCCCTTGTAAAAAGTCTCTCTCCATCTTTTTTGTAGGCCCCCTGGCAATCTTCCCCTGACGGGAGTTCTTCTGAGATGGACTCTTATTCCCATGTGCCTCCTGAAAGCAGGTCCTACCCATTTTTGGCTAAAAAAATGCCTATTTTTGTATCTGCCCTGTGAATGGACCCGCTGTATCAGCTGGAGCCGGTTGAAGCACAGAATCCCAAATGCTTGTGCCAGTTTGTTGTACAAGGCTGTATGGGGGTCTGGGTGAGTGTGCCTGGGAGCCACCCAGCGAGCTTCACAAAGAGGATGAAGTGCACGGTCCAGACTCAGCAGGGCTGCTAGGAGCCTGATATATGGTCAGTGTGCCGGAGTACTGTTTGTTAAGACCCAGATCCGGTCTTTCAGGAAGGCGTTGTCTGTAGATCCAAGGGCATTTCTGGGAGAAAAGCCCATGGCTGCCGTTTTAAAGTGTAATATATTGCGACTGCTTGTGTGGCGGTTGGATACAAAACCATGCAGATGACCTTATATTTTATCTTTATGCGTTTTCTGAAAAATGGCAGCTCAGATTTAATGAGGATATCCACCAGGTGAATGAAATGCCGTTACACACAGTCATCCAGCTGAGATCGCTGGGTTTGGCTCCCCGGACTCCTCGGCAGGATAAACCAGAGCACTTCCACGGGAACCGCGCTGCCATCGCTTGCTCCGCAGACTGATTGCTTGGCTAGTTTGTAATGGCCCGGGTGGCTGAGCTTACCTGATACATCCCGTTATCACATCTGAGTTTTGATAGCATATAAATGAGTGACATTTTCAACTCTTTAGGTTTCCGGGAATGTTTCGGCCATTTGACAAAATGAGAGTAAGGAAATGATGTAGTTTTGCTCATCTTAAAGATATTCTTAGAGCCGTTTCCCTGAGGCAGCTCTGGCATCTTCATACTGTAAAGCAGTGCCTTGATAGTTAAGGGAAGCATGTGCTTTTCTGGTAAAAGATGCTCATGTTTGACCAAATTACAAGCGCCTGAAAATCTAAACGTGATCAGTGGAGACTTATGGGAGCATTTTCTAATTGAAAACCAAAGAGAAGTATCATAAAAGTCATGCTCAGTGCCCCAATGAGTAGGGTGGGAGGGCCTGAGAAGAAGCCAGGAGATGTTTGGAGGATGAGGATGAGCTGATAAGGCACAGAGCATCATCTTGAGCTGTTGGGCAGCTGCGTGCTGAGGGTGCTGGGTTTTTTATCCCCATGTAGAGACCCTCACGCTCCCCTGGCTTGTTTTTTTTCCAGAGGGAGGGCATTTGGAGCAAGGCTCCTGCTTTCTGTGAAGCAGGAACTGCAAAATCTGAATGTCTGGATTTGGGCACAAAGGAGGTGCAAGAAGGCACAGAAGGGATTTTGTTGTCCAATCTTTATTGATTTCAGTGGAAAAAAATAGTTAATTGGACACATCTAGATGAGTACGTGCACCTTTATCTACCTCTAAAATTTGAGCTTTAATCAACTACAGTGAGACCACCTTATGAAACCCCCCCACAAGGATATGAATATCTCTGCATAGTCAAAAATGCGGTCATGGAGTGGGAATACCAGCTCGGGCACAGGTGCAGGAAGGGAACATGGAGAAATCCTGAGTAAGTTCTCCTTTGCTGAATGAGTAGTAGTGCTTGTGGGAGAGGAGGGTGTGGGCAGGGAATTGAAGGTTATCGTGGTGGACGTCCACAGCAGCCAGGAAAACCTAGTTCTGGCATAACGCTCATAAGTGTGCTTGGTTTGGAATAAGAAATTATTTCGTAAAGTGAATAAATGGTGTTATTTTTTTGATGGATGTATTTTTTGATGAGTCTGAGGAAAGACTGACCAAAGCTCAGATATGAATTTAGGCTGTGAGCAAGCAAGCCTTGGGACAGCTTGTAAAATAAGCCTTGTGACCCACGTTACCGTGGCTTCACAAGTCCCTGCCAAGCCCAGAGGAGGTTTACTGCTGTGGATCAGCTCACCTGTGGCAGCTCCTTATGAACGGCAACTGGCTGTGTTGGAGCTTGAGATGTCTCTGAGCTGCTCCAGCCCAGCTGGGGGCATGCTGACCCCCTCTTCAGGCGCATTAATAATCTAGTGAATGCCAAAAGGGACCGACTGGGCATCTGACGCAGTGGGCTGCTGCTCCTCGGAAGCTTTTGGGATTACTGTAGGCTGCCCACAGGCTGCTTCCTTCTCTTTTTTTTTTTTTATTACAAGTTTCTATTCTGGTTGTGTTCCTGCTGCTCTGTGCTGGATGGAGAGAGGATGAGGAAAATGGTCTGTGTCATAGAGGTCCTACAAGACAAGACGTACCCCCAGGAGACGAGCGAAGCAGCGTGGGAGCAGTGGGCTTTTTGCGTGGGGCAGCACCCACCAGAGGCTGGCGGAGCCGTGGAGGTGCCTGCCCAGTGCCCGCGCTCTGCCCGTCTCAAATTTGTCTAATTACACATCGCAGATAATTTTCTACTTTGCTTTTAATTACTGTTTCTACCAAGGCTTCAAGTACCTGGACCTAAAGAATAATTACATAGCAGCTCACTGGCACTCCCGCACTTGAAACGCTGTAAAAACTGCAATATATCTGCTGCTTACCTGCGAGAGCGTTCATTCGTTAATTAATGTCTCTGGAAGACCATTACAAATCTATTCGTTCCTCCGCTCCCTTCTCTTTCTCGTTGTTGTTCTTGTTCCTTGTTTTTCATTAGCGTGGTTTTCTCTCTTGAAATGAAATTGTAATTGATGATCTGAGCAATGTTTTGATAAGCTTTAAAGTGGGATGGAGCTGCCTTCGAGCATGGAGCCGGCTCCATGTGCTCCTGCACCTTGTTGCCTTCGTCTGACCATTACCCGCAGCTAATAATGAGAAAATAAATCTGTAAAAAACCCCCAAACCCCACTGCTTCTTATTCCTTCCTCTATTCCTGTAGAATGTATCTGATTTTTCCCTGCGTCTCTGCTTCTGTGGTTTTCTAGCGGTGTCCATGGCTGAATTATCGAAGTGCCTGGTCGAAGGGTGTGATTTTTCCCTCCTGGAATGTGAGGATCTGCCTTCCCCACAGAGCCATGGTGCCTGCTTGCTCTCCCAAGCCTGGCTACTGCATTTACAGGAAAGCAGTTGGATGCAGGTGTGCAGATCCAGACACGCTCAGGGGGGGCAACCTGTGATTTTTCATTTGGTTGAAGGAGGTGGAAAACTTCTTACATGAGCTTTGTTGATAGAAACGTGCAATCATATCTCTAAAGGAGACACTTCTCCAAGTATCAACGCAATTGATCTCCTTCTCAGTTTTAATTAAGCCATATCGTCCTTAATGAGAGCGTAGCAAGTTGTTTTCCCTCTTGTTGCCGGTAGGAGGGTTTAGCCAAAACCCTTCTAGTGCTGCTGGAAAATCTGAAGCTCTCATCCGGGGTGCTCCAGAGGTGTAAGAGTCAGGAAGGTGCTTCCACAGGTAGTTTTTTCTTTTTAAGGAGTGCAGCTGCCTATGGAAGCAATATGCTGGCACTCCTTGGAGCGTTGTGCGTTGGGACAAAGCGGGAAAACTGGCTCGAATCAATTGAACAGAGCAAACTCTCCCTGAATAATTGCATGTGGCGTCGTCATAGCAGGCGCACTGGGATGCGTTTTGTCTTCAGTGTAAGAACGGAGAAAACAGGCTTTCAGGTAAGATCCAGCAAGACAAGAAGTTGTGTTCTTACTCATATATTGTTATGAATTTATAAAAGAGGCATTTCCAAGAGCCTTGGGCAAGTTGGGGTCCAGCAGCAAATGCTGGAGAACTGCTTGGTGAGAAGTTGCCGTCCATGCCGGCTCCCAGGCTCGCTGGCAGCTGCAGAGACTGGCTGCTGCCGCGTTTTGTTGAGCTTGTTTAGCAGTAAAATAAGTGCTGTGTTGGCCTGAGGTCGTCTTCTCTGTGGGGAAAGGACTTTTGGGCTGTAAAACCTGGCGGCGGTGCAAGTTTAAACAAATGCTTGTGATCTGGGTGCTCGCGTAGGGGAGAGGTGTTCAAATTTGGGTAGTGCTAGGCTGAGCCTAAGTTTCAGGGAGAAATATTTGCAACGACTCTTCCAGTTTCTGTGTTTCATGGCAAAATGCACGTAGGCCATTTCAAGAGAAGTTAGCTTTCAGTTTAAGGAAACCCTATTTAGTTACAGTAAATAGATGTATGTACAGTATCTGTTTCACCGCAGATACAATTGCTGCTGTCAGTAGCTCTGGTTCGTCCTTAGCTGGTGTCACTAGTAGAAGGGGGATAACCAGTCCTTCCCATTACACTCCAGTTAGACTGGCGTGATCCTGGTAGTTGCAGAGAACCAGTGGTGTTGAGGAAACGCTCCTAACTTCTGGTCGGTGGGTTACCTGATATCCTGACGCAGGAATCGTTATCACCTTTATTTCTCTGAGTATTGATGCATTTGGGTAGCTTGTGATTGCCAGGTTGTTGTAAGTGCTCGGGAATATCGCATCTCTTAACCTATCCGTAGGAGTGCTGCCTGTCCTGAAGCTATGTGCTTATTTAATATGCAAATGCTCATGTGCAAAATGAGAGACTTGTGAGCAGAAGCCATTTGTGTGTATTTTTCTGGTACTTTTCTGGGCTATATTTCACAATAACATTTGAAATTTTACACTTAACCTGGCAGGAAAACTGCCATAATTGGAGTGGCCTGTGGGTTTTTTTATATTTATGTTTATTTCAAAGTACGAAAAAGTGCTTTTTGGAGGAAAAAGCAAAAGAAGAATAGCTGGCAAAAGAAGAATCCTGAAGGGGAAAAAAAATTCAATATGAAACAGCCACTAAAGTAGGTCAATTTTTAAATCTAGCAACTTGTCAGTGCCTCTTAAAAATAGGATCCGTCAGGTAGCCAGGTCCTGTCTGCATCTAGGATTTTTGTCTGAGTTCTGGCAAATTCAAGACCCAGGTAGTACCCTTAGTGAATTGATATTGGGATCATGAACATCAGGAGGAACTTCTTTCCCGTGAGGGTGGCAGAGCCCTGGCCCAGGCTGCCCAGGGAGGTGGGGGAGTCTCCATCTCTGGAGACATCCCAAACTTGCCTGGAGGCGTTCCTGTGCCCCCTGCTCTGGCAGGGGGTGGGACGAGATGCTCTCCAGAGATCCCTTCCAACTCCTACCATTCTGTGAGATTCTCGTAGTGTGCTTCAGCTTAAAGTCGCCGTGTTCAGGATCCTGCTCCTGCTGAGCGACCGTGAGTACACCCAAAGCCAGGAAGGACTTTCTGGGGAGCCCACCTGGCAGTAGCCTCCACCCACGTGTCCCATATTATGAGCAAGCTGCGGCCACGTTGTTGCTTCCAAAGTCATGAGAGAAGCTCGGAGTAGATGAGACTGGTGGAAAGACCTCTCAGCCCAGGAGCGTGTGGGTTTCCAAAGCACCAGTTGGGATGCCTGGGCAGCCTCGTCCTCCTAGACGGTGTTGGTGCAGGTCTTGAAATGATGACCTGAAGGGGGAAGGCTGGGTGATGAATGACTCCATGTTAAGGAAAAAGATGAAGGGGGAAATTCTTAAAGTAATGGCACATGGTGGGGTTTCTTGGGCGGGAATTCACATTCAGTTGCACTTTCATACTGTCGCTCCTAAGACCTGAGGCAGGGAGGGGCAAGGAGGAGTATCTCTGTTGGAAACTGTGGGACGGCTTGGGTATCTGCAGCCTCTGTTATCTCTACAACAGTGCCGTCACCGTCAGCTGCCGTGTTATCTAGCATTCATGGCGGTGATATAGCTGTGGGAAAGAAAAGAAATAATTAAAACTTGGCCTAAAACTCTGAGGCCGGGCTGGCAGAGGGGCTGTGCACTGAGGGACCTAAATAGCAGTTAAAATTAGGAGCTAAGGCTCTGAGTGAGCTGCTGTCTCTCTGCATCTGCCCTCCATGGTCTTTATTCTTGGAAGGAGGAAAGGCAGCCGGGACACAGGGACAGAAGGGGAGGATTGTCACCTCGGGGGAGTGTGGCTGAGGAGAGCAGCAGGCTATAGGGCTGGAGAAGAGGGTGTCTGGCTGGGAGCTTGGTGATGGGAGGGACACATGCCATCACAGAGGATGGACCGGAGGTGTGATAATAGGCATGATCAGGGCAGGATCCCCCCAGATGCAGTACTAGAAGAGGGGGCACAGAGGGGGGAGGCTCATAGAGCTGACCTGGTAACACCAGTTATGACGTGTAGGAGCAGCATCCGTCCTCCAAGGAGCATCTTCAGTGGTGACAGACCCCCAGCGCTGGGTGCCGAGTGAGCTGGTGTGATCCCTCCCTGTGTTTGTCCAGTTTTGGCTGCAAGAATGCGGATGGCAAGGCAAAATTGTTCCTTGATTTATGTAGTAATACTGTCTCTGCAATTAGTTTTTCAGTGAAAGCTTCTGCTCTGCAGCCCCAATTGCAGCACAATAGCCCAGATGCCTGCAGGATCTCTGAATTTGTTTTTTCTTCAGTAAAAATAGTGGTGACTTTTCTTTGCTCCTCTCTAAATTGGATACTGCTCTGGAGAAAACAACAGAGCCACGTAGCGTATTGGTAATATTCAGTGTGAATCCCCTCTGTGCTGTTTCCATACAGGCATGAAAGGGTATTTCTTTATTAGAGACAGAAATCTCGGTCTTCCAGTGTTGTTTCTGCATAAAGTATGGTTTTGTTTTCTCTTTTGTTTTCTGAAAAAGAGCTGTTTGGTGACATGAAGATGAAGGACTGCAACCTAGATGTGGCTGTTGTGACACCCGGGAAGTTAAAGCTGTAGAAAGATTTGGCATTCAGGGCTGAGGTCTGCGGAGGATTGGAGGTGACACTGTCACGCACATCCTTGTCCTCTGAAAAGTGAACAAAGCTCCAGTCTCGCATTGCAGACATACGGGGTGGAGGGGGGGGATGAAACCATCTATTTGTTATTCAGAGCAGGGTTAGAGCTTTCTGTGCTTATTTAAGTCTCTTGTCTTTCTGTGGAGTAAGCTAATGTATGTGCTAATGTAGAAATTTGCTGAAGCTCCGAACAGCATGAAAAAAGACACGCTCAATGAAAAGCTTATCAGTCATTATTAAAGTTTGCCAATGTGGGAAGCAGTGTGATCATCGCGGATACCTCTCGTTATCATACACCTGCTGGCAGCCTTCCCGAAGGGAGATTGCCATCGGCAGATAGCTGGCGGGGAGCTGCCGTGGTGGGCAGGCAGCCGGGATGACCGAGATGCCTCGTGGCTGCCCAGTGCCACTGATGGCTTGTAGGTGGGAAAACATGGTCCAGTCTTCTCTCTCCAAGTGTTTTCTTTTCTTTTAAAGTAGTGATGAAAAAATAAATACTTGGACTAATCGGGGTGTCAGCCGAGCCCACGTGGCTGTGAAGGCTGACCACGGTCCGCAGTCAGTGGCACACGCCTGTGGGAGCAAGGCTAGTGCTACCTTGTTGTGGCATCTGCACCCAACTGACCTGCATATATTTACATCTGATTTGACTACAGATCTTTCTGTGCATGCACAGCCTTTCTTTTGTATATTTCTGTGCTCATGCATCACAAAAAACTAGAATATCACTACTTCCTAGTCATACTTCCCTGCACTAATACTGCCTAGTCGTAATTCTGCACCGTGGGTAACTGGATGAAGTCCGAGGCCCTGCAGATCACTTTCTATTAACTTACTTTTTCTTACCGCCCTGCAGTATTCCTCATGAGTCTTCTACCTCGTTCTCCAGCCTGAATTCACAAAACCTACTTGTACTGGGAAACCTGAGTGCAGTGAGTGTGGTTTAGCCAGCGGTAGGGCCACCTGCAGTGAGATGTATCTGCTCTTCTGCTGCATCTGGTCTGTTTTCCAGCTACATATTTCAGCTAACATCTGCCCTTGCTCAGTGCCAAAAGGGAGCTGGGCTTGCGCTGGGAGAGAAGGATGTCTGGGAAGAGCCAGGAGCTGGAAAGCCTTTCTGTCCTGTGGGTTTGGCTGCTTTACCTTAGCAAATTGCGAGCTGAGAAGGGATCCAGTGCTCTTGGCAGAGGAGGCATAAAGTGGTTGTTTAGATATCGAAGCCAGAGAACAGCACTGGCGCAAGAGCAAATCAATATAAAACAAAGCAAGAAGACATTTGAGACTGCAATTAAGAAGGAGATTTATGGTCATGGGGAAACTGGAGCTCTGGAACAATCTTTCAGTAGTAGCAGTGGGGTGAAAAACAGCTGGGGACTTTTAAAATGGATAGAAGAGGTTATGCGTTGGGAATACAGCTTGTATTAAGAGTTGGAGCCAGGACGGTGAGGTTCCACCATATTTTGTTCCTATTCCCTTTTTATTTGGATACTTGCATTTATCTTGCACACATGATAGAGAGAGGCATCTGCTCTCTCCAGCTCCAGGGTTTCCATCCAGAAAGCCTAAATTGTCCTAGACAAAACCACGCAGCCAGAGAGGTACTGTGTGTCTGCTCTTCCTTTGCCCAGGAAAGGGGTGCTGTGCTGCTGCTTATATATTTGAATGTAAATAATACTGTCCCTATTTTATATCCTCAGTTTCTCTTTAGATGGAGAACTTGTCTATATTCCCATTTGTCAGCGTGAGGCTGTAGTTTTTTATACCTTAGTCTCTCTCTGAAAAACTATAATGTTCCACTGGCATGAAAAAAAAAAAAAAATCAGTGAAAGAGGAAATGTATACTGGGTTTTTATGAGAACTGGCTTATACCTGCGAGGAAAGGGTTTACCTTACCAGAGGAAACAGACTGCATTTCCAAGGCCTTCCATGTGTAAGTCAGTGTGTGAAAACCTGACCTCCAGGAGGTACATCTATACCTCCCGGATACCTCCTGCTGATACACAGCTCAGAGTCCGTTAGTTCAAAACAACGTCCTCTGGTATTAGCTTTAATCCCTGCTGTAGGGTGGATTTACTTCTGTCTGTACCTTTTACACAGCCTGCTCCAGCCTCGCCTGCTCCTCTGCTTGAATTAGCCCTCAAATTAGTCTCATTCTGCTGTCCCTGGGAATAGGATATTAAAGTTAGGAGGAGATGGGCTGAAGGTGTCAAGGGGAAAAAAAAAGGGGGGGGGGATATTTTGTCACTGTCACCTGTGTTATTAGCTGGCTGTAGGAACAAGTTTAGAATCGCAGAATGGCAGGGGTTGGAGATCATCTGGTTTGACCCCCCCTGCTACAGCAGGGACACCCAGAGTAATCACCTAGATCATAGAACCGTAGGGTGGGAAGGGACCTCTGGAGATCCCCCAGTCCCACCCCCGGCCAGAGCAGGGTCACCCCGAGCAGGGGGCACAGGAACGCCTCCAGGCGGGTTTGGGATGTCTCCAGAGACGGAGACTCTAATCTGGTGCTTCCATATTACCTAACCCTTCTATGACTTTTTAAATCCTGCTTAATCAACCTGCTTTCTTCCCCACCGGGAAGTGGCCGTAACCCTTGCTGCTTTGCAAACTGGTGTCTGTGAAGAAGCCAGTCACGGCAGGGTGGTGGGTGCTGGTCCCCAGTGCCTGACCAGCATCCTTCCCTCTCCCAGCCGATCTAGCCCCTGGAGAAATCACGCCTGGAAGCACCATCAGCGTGCAGCAGGTTGGTGCTGGCCGGCAGCCCATCGGCACTAGCCCAAGGAGTGATTAGCTAACCAGAAAGCGTCGGAGATATTTTTCCTGAGCCACCGATTGCTCCCTGCTGTGCTGTTCCGTTGCTTGCAGCAATTTCCAGGCTGCTCCTTCTCTTTGACAACACCGTTCTGAACGCTCTCAGGACTCCTGCTTTATTTGCAGTAGAGGTCACTGCAGCTTAAGTTGCCTGGAGGTTTTGGGGGCACACTAATAAAGCCTCATGGGACGTGGTCTCATTTTTACATAGCGCTTTGCTTATTGGAGCTCTGCTTAAAAGAATACAAGGGATCTGCTGTGCCCATGGAGATAAAAATGAATGAAAAGGTCAACACCAGCCTTTGTGTTCCCGCTTTTGCCTGTAGAGATTTTTCTTACGGAGGAAAGGGCTGTGGTCCATAATTTATTGCTTTGAGAAAGTGCTGAGAGGGCCGCACTAGGAACTGCATAGGGAAAATATGATTATACAGGCACACACATACTGGAACTCCGGGAAGGAAGGACTGAAGGCAGTTCACTGTGCCAGATCATGTATCGGCCATCTGTGCACGTCACTTAAGATGGCCAAAGGGTTTGTGGCTTTTGCAGAGGTTTATATGTCGTCTTGTGTTCTAAGTAAGATGAGCTGGAGCTTGTGGCTGCTTTGCTGAAGACCTCTGGCGAGGCTGAGGGGTATGGTATGGTGAGCGAGCGGGGAATGGTAACTGCAGCAGGTATGGTCCTCTGCTGGTCCTGGTCCTACCGACAGGTCCCGAGTTCCCCTGTAGAGCTGGGTGGGGGGTTTTTGCACAGTATGACTCGATCTTCTGTGCAGAGCACGTGCAATCCTTGTGCCTCCCCCACTGTGCTTGTCTCTTCCTCCCCAGGAGGGTGAAAATGAAGAAATTAGTTTTCGGAGAAGCCCTGATTGGAGTCAGTGGCACTGACTTCCACGTACTCTGCACCTCTGACCATCTGGCTTCTCATTTATCCACTGTCTTATACTTTTGCAGATTTATGTATTCCTTGATAAGCTTGGGGGTGACTGTAGGATTGCAACGACCTGCCTGGACTGAGCGCTACAGTCTCCTCTGGAGACTCTGACATAGGCTTAAACCTGCAGCGAACAGCAGCTCCCCTAAATGACTTGTGCTAGGGCAGGTAGACCAGCAACCTGTCCTCCACAGCTGGGAAGTGTGTCAGCCAGGCTGTGGGTCCTCCTTTTTTGCCGCAGTCTGTTTTCGTGCTGCCGTGTACCATTCCCTGGGGAACAGGGACCTACAGCACCCTGAGAGCTGTACCTCACCCGCCTCCTTCTGCATCCTATGTGGGACACCACCAGGATGGTATGGACCTGAGCTGGAAACGCTGAACGAGAACGTGACCATTAACTTTTCATATTTAAATTGACTGAAAATGTGCAACTGATGCAGCAGCCTCTGAGTCATGATCCTAGTGATGAGTTCCTCACCTACTTCCAGCCTACCAGAATCCTCTTACGCCACGAGAGACTCACCGCCCCTTCTGACGGTCCCTTTCTTATGGCTGATTTATGTTTGAGGGCATCATGAAGCACCAAATAACCGTAAATTGCAGGAACACTGTAATTCTCCGGCTTTGAGGCTATTTTACTAGTCATGTAAGGGCTTTAAGGTGGTGAAATAGAATGAACTACAGACCAAATGCCTCAGCCACACATGGCTGGCATTTCAGCGTAAGTGCAAATTGAATTTGAGCTGGGCTGCACAAGGCAGGATGTGCTTTCATGGCAGAAGTGAGCTAACTGAATCTTAAGAATAAAAATGAAAGGAAAAAAAAAATATTAGGCATATTTGGATGACAGACTAAAGCAAAAAGAGGGTCGCCAGGAAAAGAGATGATTGTGTTATTCTGTCACTGAAAAAAGCCTTCCTGAGGAAGCATTTCCACTCAGGAAATTATCAGCTGGTAAAGCTTGTTTTCTCCAAGGCTTCACAGGCCTTTTAATGAAAAGAGAAGCTGCTGAGTGGTGTAAAAGTGTGCTCCGGATGGTCAGTTATGTAGGTGGTTGTGTTCTTGTGGTGTATTAACGCAGGTACTTCAGCTCCCGGTCCTGAGCCATGAGCCTGTAGGTTGAGAACATGGGGACTTGGGGATGGGAAGACCGTTAGTAGCTGGGACACCAGAAACCTTCCATGTTCCTGTCAAACAGGTTGTCCCAGGGAGGCTGTGGAGTCTTCACCCTTGGGGATAGTCAAAACCTGGCTGTTCCCTGGAGCAGCCTGCTCCAGTTGGCCTGTTTGGAGCAGCGGTGTTGGGTCAGATGCTCTTTAGAGGAGCCTCCAACCCCAACCATTCTGTAATTCAAAGGTTTATCCACACTTCGGTGGAAAGGAAAGGACAAGAGCTGTGTAGTCCCCTTTATTTCCATCTACCTTCCTGGCCTTCTTCCATCCTAATACACATACTGCCACCCAAGCTGGGAAGCACTTTCATTATGTTTTGGATTGTGTCCCACTGAGAGACTCTATTGGAGTAACTGCCACAAAGAAGATATCAGCATAAAGAAACAAAGCATATATCCATGCCAAATGGGTTGCCAAAGCTGCATGAGCACAAAAAAATGAGTGGTTAAAAAAAAAATAAATCTTGGGTAGTGGTACAAATTAAATTAGGAGATGGAAATAAGCAATTAAATGTAGATGAAAACATGTATACTGCAAGCCAGCCATTAAAATATGTCAAAAAAAATTAATAAAGTTGTGTGAATTCAAGCTCCTTGGAAAGTGTGAAACTGTGAGGTTTTGGGTAGCTGATCATTTCATTTGTCTTGTAAGAAAACGGAATTAAGAGCAGTTGGGCTGCAGCTTGCACGCTTTCCCCACCGTTTAAAAGGCATTGCCAACGCGGGGATGACAGAGCGGCGCTACGACCGCAGGGGGGGTCTGCACGGGGTCAGGTCTTTTCCCTCAAGAAGAACAAAGTCTTCCTTTGGCTTAGGGGATGGTGGTGGTAAAACTCTCATCGCCACGGCTCTTTGCATCTGAGCGCAAATTTACAGCGTGCCCTGAAGTCCCCGATGTTTTATGATCTTTG
Source organism: Rhinoptilus africanus (assembly GCA_013400135.1). Classification (NCBI taxonomy): domain Eukaryota; kingdom Metazoa; phylum Chordata; class Aves; order Charadriiformes; family Glareolidae; genus Rhinoptilus; species Rhinoptilus africanus. Next base: position 578,292 of record VXBO01014517.1, read on the forward strand.
TATGGTTTTTAATAAGTCTTTCAAGTAATTGCAGGTGTAATATCAGTCTGCAGGATAAACCAATTAAAGACGGCTGGTAGTCTGTGCCAGATACAGCAGTCTTAAGATCTAGGAGAAGAAAGCGAGAATGTTGTCCTCAATTTTGCCTTAGTTCAATCTCCTTTCAGCGCTGTTTCCTCCCCTCTTTCCAAAATACATCTCGGTTTGCAGGGAGCTCTGCTCAGCGGTAGCTTCTGGTTTGAGATGGGTTATGAGCTCCAAATTTTCTGTTTTTCCGCTTGGCAAACGTGACTATTCTGGAGGGATTTAAATTTGGAAGTGGAGCTAACAGTTGGCTTTGGTGTGCCCAGCGAGACAGAAATTACCTGGCATGGTGGACAAAGCCAAGCCGTAAGGAGCGTAACACAATAGGGAAACACATCAACGTTGCACTGTCTTGAAAATACTTCATGTCCATGCTGTGTAAAGTACTCTAGTTATTATAAAAATAGCTCAAAATCCAGAATCTCCTTTCATTTTTTTGGGGGGGAGAGAATTTGAAAGAAATGTCTACATGAGAAGTTACTGCTGAAAATCTGTGGTTGAAAATTTGTGATTGGTCTTGTGAGAGGTGATGTAGTCGGAGGGACACGTTTTCGACTACTTAAAAATGCAGCCTTGGATAAAGGGGAAGGTTTTGGGCATCCCAGGTTCTGCCTGCAGCAGATTTTTTTTTTTTTNTGGGAGTACTATGTTAAAGGTTCAACTTGATGATCTTAAAGGTCTTTTCCAACCAAAACAATTCTATGATTTTAAATCACAGATGGGATAGTGAAGCAGAGGCTTCTTCAAGTGTGAGGAGATTGCTCCCAATTCCTTGCAGGTTATATTTGGGCGCTGTTGAGGGAAGGCTTTATTGCTTTCAAGGCTTATTTGTTCACAGGGTGTTTTAGGATCAATATAGCTTGACTTATCACAGGATAATCCTGTAGTCCAGCGCTCAGGTAAATTTGTTCTCTGTATCCAGATTCTTCTCCTGTAATACCAAATAACGTCACCTCTTCTGTATGAAGGTGTGCTGTAAATTTTGGGGGCTTATTTCAGAGATTGCAGCTTTCCATGTTTTGAAAAATAAAACAACAGACCAACCAAATGAAAAAAAAAAAACAAACCCAAAACCCTAATCAGGCACAAGTCCTTATAAGCTTCTAGAAGCAAATGACTTGACATCTGCAGGATGACCCACTTGTCTCCAAAAATTCAAGGGTTTTCCACCCCCATGTGAAGTTTTTAGTGAAAACTGAGGGTGACTGTTCTCTGGGGAGCTTCTGGCGGTGTTGAGCAGCCGGGTCCTCTGTCAGTGGTCTCAGCCGGGGTGGGACGTGTCGCCCCCGAGCAGGAGAAGGTGCAGCTGAGGCTCACCCAGGGTCCCGGGATACCTTCCACTGCGCGAAAACCAGCGTCGGAGCAAGCAGCGCACAAAACTCCGCCACAGCAGCGATAACTTTTTTTGTCATTTTATGTGCAGTAGAATTAACAGTATTTTGAGAATAAGGTCCATAAATAAAGTGTTATGTAAGCTTTTAATGATGTTATCTTTTTCACTTACCTTTTGGCTTTACTCAGCATCTGGTTTATTGCATCTGTGGCGCTGCTGGGTTTTTAATACGTCTGTGTGAATTTAAGTCAGGGCTGAACTTCATAAAAATGTAATAATGGCCAAATGTTTAAAGGCACACGTGTGAAATGCACAATTAACCGTGGCTTGAGCGAAGTAATTAAAAACCGTTGTGAAATGTAGGAGAGCTCAACAAGGTATCGTGGTTCTCCAAATGGCTGTTACCTAGTGTCCATTCTGGCCCTTAATTATTTCTCTTCTCACTTTGCCCCTTCCTTTCAATGTCCAACCTCATATTTTTACAGGAAAATAGCAGCTTCTGTGGTTATTTTTAGCATTCACTACTGCCTGTCAAAGCAAGCCTGACTTTTGAGTGTATGTGGTCGGGATTGCCTAAAATCAGACCACAGAATGAGCCACCCTAATTAAGCGTCTAAAGATGTAGATGTGATGGACCACCAGCCAGTCCTGGAGGTGTCCTCCTAGAAGTGTTGTTGCATCCTTGTCTGGAAAGGATGGTGGCAAAGCCTTTTGAGGTCCAGCTCAGCCAGAGATGTCCTCTGGGGACCCTGCGGTGTCCGTCTTCCCTCTTCTTGAGTGGTTCTTCTCAGCTTCCTGCTGAAGAATTGAATTTCTGTGGCACTTCTATCCTGTTACTTTTGTTTGTGACATAGAGAAAGCATCTTGGGGGAGACATTAAATAATCTCATAGTTCATGAACGTTTATGCTTGCACTTGAACGCTTAGAAAGTTGGGCCCCAAATTAGGTAGTCAAGAGACTAACTTGTCCCCAGCAGAGCCTGCTGGGCTCTCTGCTTCTGAAGTCAAAAATGTATTTTTCTTTTTGTTTCAGGAAAGTAAAGCCAGACTTCCAAATGCGGATCTGATGTCAAACCAGTGGTGCAGAGGGATGCTGTAAAAATAACTTTTCAAAACTAAGAACTGGATTTTTAAACAGTTTCCAGGATAGTTTACCCCAGTTCCAGGATAATAGCACATTGTGCATTACAAACAAATGTGATGGCATGAAGTGCTGCAAGAGTTACAGTATCATTAAATCTTCCCTACCAGCGAATAAAATTGCTGAAATGCTGTAAGGAGATAATGCTTCATTATGTTTGAAATTAATTGGTGTCTTTAAGGAGGCCTATATTTTAGTTGTCTGAATCTGAAAGGGTGACTTGAGTGGGAACATCTCTCTGCTTTTTTTTTTCATGACCTCAGCTGTGCTGTCTGTCTGCTTAAATGCTGCCTCAGAGGGAAAAAAGGGCTTGCTTTTCATATGTACTTCTCCTCATCCGAGGCATTTGAAGTGAAATAATAATTTCTGAGATAAGTGCCCCGCAGGCCCTTTGGGGTGTCACAGTGCATAAGTCTTCCTGGAAACCGTACCTGCAGAGCCGAGCTAAAAATAGGGGTTGTCGTGTGCTGCTTTTCATTATTTTTTTGATGAGACAAGGGTGGAAAACAGGTGTTGACTTTTCCTCGTGGTTGTGTGTTATTCACACAGGTCTGAGCAGCTTTAGTTCTGTTTGTCAGAAACTGGAAAGGGACCAAAAAAAAAATAAATGTAAGGGGAAGTTTTTGTGTTTGGAGGATTACATAGAGAAGGAGAACGAGGGGACACGGAAGGATATTCAAGAACATTGCTGAGGCAGTGAGAAAAGAAAAAGACTTGGTGTGTTACTCAGGGTTAGAAGGAGCTGCAGGAACAAATCATGAGCAGATGTTTCAGCCTGATGTGGTAGCTTGGTTTTCTCTCTGATAGATCATCTTTTGTGAGGCGCTAGACATAGACATCGTGGGTAACAGCCAAACCTTGCTTAGAAGAGTGAATGCAAGTTGAGGTGTCATCCAGATCCGTATCTCCAAGAGGGCTGTCCGCAGTCGCCTCACCTAGCTACTGACATCCAGGAGCTGGAGGGTGGCCCATCTCCACATCTCTGCTGCCATCCCGTTCTTTGCCTGGGCTGCTGGTCTTGCACCTCCCTGAGATTCCCACACCCCATCTCTGCCTCCCGAAATGCCTCCCTACGAATGCACAGCTGCCTCCCTGCCTTCCTCCAGCTTCCTTCCCAAAAGTCTCTTGTGGAGGTGCCCACTGAAACTTTTAATTCCCAGAGGATTTCCCTGATTGCTGCAAACAAGGCTAAGCACACTACCATCTCCAATGGGTCAACATGAACTTTAGGTTCAGAGGGATGGTTTCCAGCCTGGGCTTCACTTCAAGTCTGCTCCTTCCCTTTGGGACCTGAACATGGCTTGTTGGGATGCCTGGCGCTCTCAGCTTCTGAAATAAAACAACCAACCACATTATCTGTGACTACAGCCTTTGCCTGGTTTTGGTGGTCTTGAGCCATCCTTACTGCTGTGATGGGACTACAGAAGAAAAACACACACAAAACCAAAGTAAAATCAGATTTGGCCATGAGTTCAGTAGCTGATGGCAAGCTGGGAATCGTGGCACTACACTGACCATCAGGGCATCATGGTTTTTGTGGTGTGTTCTCTCTCTCTCTCTCCATCTATTGACTTGAAAGCCCTCACCTCTCTGGAAATGATAAGCTCTAGGAGCTTATCCCCAGTGAGAATGGTCCCCAAGGGTGTTTGGAAAGCATTTGTCATAGGGGATGATAACAGTGAATACAAAGCTTCTTGTTGATGAGTTTATGCCAAAGGCTTCCTGGAGCCGTTGGCTCAGTGAGTGAGATCCAGGAGAGAATGTGTGTGGCACCCTTTTTTTCCCTTATTGGGAAAAAATATTGGGCTGGCTTCATTAATACAGTTTCATATTTAGGTAACTTTTCCATAGTTGTACCAATCAGGAGATTCCCGGCACAGACCAGTGTATCCACTCCGTGTTCCTCCTCGCTGTTTCCCCTTTGCTGAGTTCCCAAGCTGTGGCCGATGCAGTGACGAGAGCAGCAGGACCCTTGGCTCTGTTTCTCTGTTTTTTTCTCCTGTGAGGAGCAGATTGATGCAGTGGCCGTGGATGGGAGTGTTGCTCTGAGGATGCCTCTGCATGTATTAGAGGGAGGAAAGAGTTCCCCATTTTCATGGAAAAGAGGAAAAAAAAAAAAAAGACATTTTACGAGCATGAGTTATGCCAATGGCATCTGCCAATGCTGTTCAGGATATCTGGGTGTTAAGTTAAATCTAATGGCACAGTTGGCAGGGCAGCAAGGAGCGGAGATGATGGGAAGCTGTCTGAGCTGTTACGGTGAGTGGTGGCACCTTGGCCGGTGGTGGGTTGCCAAGGCTGGGTCAGGAGCTAGCCCTGGAGCAATGGCCAGGGAAGTTGGTCAGGGAGGAGAGGGTCAAGAAATGGTGGGGCAAGCCAAGATGTGGTGTGGGGCAGAGCAGGCTGCCGAGCCCTCGCAGAGTCCGGGGTGCAGCAGCCGCTGGCGAGGGATGCTCCAGGAATGACTCACTCCGGCGAGCGGTGATTGATTGTAAGAAGCCTCTGGCAATTAACTGTGGAGGCATGTAGGATGTTTAATTAGCACAGAATTCAGCAATTTGTTGTATCAGTGTGTACTTAATCACACGCATCTGGGATGGTCTGCTCCATAGCTCCGTTGTGGGCTCGTAGGATTTAAGGAATAGAGACGTCCCGGGTTTGGCTAGGAAAGGTTATGAAATCCAGCACGGCTGCATGTTTTCCTCTCTTCCGCACAGTCCCTGCCTCTCTCCCGAGCAGGAGTGCTAACCTCCCTGCTTTAGAAGCTGAAGACAAGCTGTGAAATAAATTATTTTTCCTCTCCAAGCCAAGTCTCTAGGATCATCTGAAATAGTGGGCTGATAATTTTCTACAATAATCTACCGAGAAAGAGCATTAATAGTTGAAATCTCTAAATGTTTTGTTTACCCTTCAGTTTCTCAAGAATACTGACGAGAAAAGATGTTTTTTCTGGATGTTTTGGAGAAAATCATTTTCCAGTGCTGATAATTTAATCCACAGATTAAATTTGACCCACTTCTCCCAGTGTCATTATTTCACCTCAGGTATTTATAATCTAAAGTCCTTCCTCTATTGTGCTGTGCTTCAAATCCTAGGAGGATTATGTGTAATTATGTGACAGACGCATGGGATGGGGAAAAGCTAAAAATGTTTGCATTTATTTTTTTTTAACCTGCAGAGGAGTTTTGCTTTCTCTCATTAAGAGGCGTGATGAGGAGAGGAGGTTCTTTCTGCCATTAACACACCAGACGGCAATATTTATTGTTGTGCAGCTATCTCATGTTCTCACGCAACGCTCAATGCAGGTAATAACGCCGTCAGACCACGGGGTCCATCCTAAAAATGATGAGCACACCTTTGGCTGGCTCTAGGCATGACATTTTCGGGCACGACAGGCTACTAGACTTTCTTTACAGGGTACATGTAGCCTGTAAATAGTATGTGCGTTATAGAAAACACATAAGAAATGGTTAACGGATGTTAATGGGAGAATGAGAAGAAGCAGAGTCTGACTTGGTTTTTCGCTAGCAAGTACTTAAAAGCAGCAGCAAGGAAAATAGGAGCAATACTTTCCTCGTATGTTATTTTTGCCATAGTATGAAGAGTTTTATAATGAAGATGGCTCAGCAAAAAATAAAAAATTTAAGTTAGTTTTATATGAAATTTTGCTCCCTATGAAATTACAAGTTCTGGAGCCCACGTGTCCTGTTCTGGTAAGATGCTGTCTTCTCAAGAACTACCTGTGAGCTACCACTTAATGTCTTCAGCCCTCAAAAAACCGTCAGTAGTAATGTGCTAAGAACAAAATGCTCTAATTATAATCCTAGAAATCCTGCTGCAAGCCATGGGTTTTTGCATTTTTTTTCTCTGTAAACTACAATGTGCTTTGACTGATAGAGTTTGACTTCAGGAATATTAGAAAGATATTTTGTCCTACAGCCGTTTCAATAATGACGTGAAGGTGCCTGCGTGTCTTTCCCTGTGAGATAACTCCCTGCAATCTGTGGGGGTTTTCTAAGGAAACAATTAACTTCAGAAAACAGCAATGCCTGATATTTAAAGTATCAATGCAGGTCATTCCCTCTGGAGAGAGCAAGAGTGATCAATGCTTCAGGCTTTGTCCTGAACATTGGTAGGTCCAAACTGGCTCAGTTTTTGTTGGAGATGGCACTGCTTTGAAATACTATTTTCTGATGGTGCATAACCATTAAAATAGTCTAGTTCCTTGGCTGTGAGCAGATCTATAAATACACGCACACGTTATTTACGCATAAAATAGAGCGTGAGCTCATATCTGTGCAGAAATGCAAAAATACTTCTGGTTTTGAACCGCTGTTTAGAGAACTGCTGGGTGGTTGGGTTTTTTTATTTAGTTCCTCGCAGAGGGCAGGTAAGATTTCTGAAGAGTTTTTCTGTCTGAACGGAATGCCTCGGAGCTACGGAAAGCCATACCTACCACTCGCAGGGCTGGCAGAAAATACAGATAAGCTTTCCCCTCCTTCTGCAGAGAGACCCCCTGCCTGGCGGGGTCCGTCCGGTGGGGCCGCGGCTGGAAGGGCTCTTGCCGTGACTAAGAGCTGCCCATATTTCTTCCCCACCGCTCTCCCTGCGTAGCTTTTCAGCTGTGCTGTATTTTTTTTTTTTTCAAGCTTATATCCCTTTATTTGTATGGGATGTGGAATATGTTGCTTTATCCCTTCAGCATGTGAGTGTTTTTAGGGTGGCACAGTCATTCATGGTGCTGTGCCACTTGCATATTCATCATAATTGAGGGGCTGGAGCGAGTCCAGAGAAGGGCAACGGAGCTGGTGAGGGCTCTGGAGCAGGAGTCTGGTGAGGAGCGGCTGAGGGAGCTGTGGGGGTTCAGCCTGGAGAAAAGGGGGCTGAGGGGAGACCTTCTCGCTCTCTGCAACTGCCTGAAAGGAGGGGGTAGAGAGGGGAGGTTGGGGTCTTCTCCCAAGGAACAGGCGATGGGACGAGAGGAAATGGCTTTAAGTTGCACCAGGGGAGGTTTAGGA
>VXBO01014517.1:586112-649823 GCA_013400135.1 Rhinoptilus africanus
CTCTCTGCAACTCCCTGAAAGGAGGGGGCAGCCAGGGGGGGTCGGGCTCTTCTCCCAAGGAACAGGCCATGGGACAAGAGAAAACGTCCTCAAGTTTCAGCAGGGGAGGTTTAGGGTGGATATTAGGAAAAACTTCGTCTTTGAAAGGGTTGTCAAGCACTGGACTATATTGACCAGGGAAGTGTTGGAGTCACCATCCTTGGAGGTATCCAAAAGATGGGTAGACGTGGTGCTTAGAGATATGGTTTAGTGATGGTTTTCGTCAGAGTTAGGTTGCTGATTGGACTCGATGATCTGAAAGGTCCCTTCCAACTTAAGTGATTGTATGATCCTATAAATCTCAATTGTGCTCTTGTTTTATGGAGTTTATTCAGTTAACTATTTTTTTTCTGACAAATTAGCAGCCTTTTTATCCAAAGCTGTGCTCTGGGCTCTCTGTAGGTGTGTTTGAATCTGCACAAACCCTCGCCATCCCAACTTACCCACTGGCTTTATTGCAAAGTGTGTCACGGTCTCTCTGTGGTGCTCACGTTCATCCGAAGAGTCGCAGCCGAGGAGCACCGCTCTGCTACGGCAGCAAAGATCTCTGCTCGGACTGCTGCTAGCAACTTGAGTGGAAGTAGGGCACATGGTTTTAACAATGAAAATACTAAACCAAGCAAAAAATTGCATGTTTAGATGAATTTCCTAATACTGATATTCTTCCCATAAACCCCCCTAACTATTCCTGCTGCAGGACTGTGACTATGGAGTGGGACTGTGCAAAAGGGAACGTCTTTGCATGATTTAGCATAGAGCAAAAGTATTTCCATAAATCCGTTGTTTGGGATGGCACAATAATGACTCTGTTTTTACTACATGGACTCGCTTTTTGCTATGCTTTCATTCCCCAGGTATTTCTTACTGAACATTGTTAGTAACTTCTTGATAAAACTCTGTTTTCTGGAAAATGCTAATTTTTGAAGGTGAAATCAAAGTTTGTTTGCATGTGTAGGTCTCGCGTGGCATTCGGTCGGGGAAGTTGAACAGGTTAGGAGCATTATCCGTGGCATTTACCAGGCTGTGAAAAAGCGGTCTTGTCACGCAGACCTAATTTCCTTCTCCTGCGAGGTTGCGAGCTTAGCTGGCAAAGCTAAATTCAGCTTGAACTTAGATTATTGGAAGCCATTTGACCTGGAACTAAATATCACTCTAATTAAAAAGTGATCCCTGCAGCCTATCGAAACCCGACATACGGAACAGCTTAAGGACTGGCAGCTCCGAGTCGTACATGGGGAATGGTTGCTGGCGGGAGTTAGTGCTAATGGGGTGGCAAAGGGTGCAGGTGACTGAATTCACCACCAATTACCGTGTCCGTACGACTGTCTGGGAACAAATTTGAGTACATGGTGATGAAGACAGGCTACTTGCGTGGGAAAATAGATTTTGTGAAAATAGCAAATAGACATCGAGATGGTGAGTCTCGGCCATGTACGGGGGAGGTGAGTCCTGGGGTCATAGTCCTGGGGGAGGTCCGGGAGGGTGAAGCCTCTTGCAAAGAGGGCTGGGGTGGTGGTGGCATGTCCCTGCGCCTCACTGGTGAGGACAGCACCGGCCCAGTCGTTTCCACGCTGGTTTGGTGGTTAGAATTTTTAAAATGAGTTTTGACACAATAGAAAGCAAAGATGGGTCGGTGAGCTTGGAAATGCTCTGTATATATGAGTTTTAGAGATTGAAAGCGCATGATTGCTCTCCTCAGTATGGCCACGCTGGGTTGGGGAGAAGACGAGCAAGTCACCCCAGCATGTAGGCTCTTTTAGAGGGATCTGACTCTTTGGTCACGATTAGTAGGTGCTGTTGTTGCTCTGCCCAGGCTGAATGGTTAAAACTGGCCAGTAAACTGCACTGCAAAAACAAAAGTTGCAGGCGGATTAAAAACTTTCAGGGCAGCAATTCCAGATCTTTTGGATTCATTGATCTGGAAATGGATGTGCTGTCTAGGCTTAGTTTTAAGAAATTATTAGGTGTCACAGGCCTGGTTCTGGCATATAAGTTTGGGTTTTTTCCCTAAAATCTCAAGAAAAGTAAATGAGCAGCATTTCCCTTTTCAGCCATATCTATAATATCTCTTCCCTTCAAATAATGCTGGTATCCATGTGTTTAAGTGCAGGCTTATTACATACTAGTAATTTGACCTGAATATGGGACTTCACAAATAGGCATCCCATTACCTACAGAGCTGTTGTTTCTTCACAGGTTCTTACAGTAGCATATTTAAAAGGCTTTCTGTATTCTTCCAGCAGAAGAAAAGCGTATTAGTAGAGGAGCAGCTAGTGCTTGTGTAATGTACAGTAAACGAGGCCAGCTCTGTATGAGGAGATTCTCTTGGAACCCGGCAGAAGAAATGGAAGATGCCACCACTGAAGGTGCTTCTTCCTCAAGGCTGCCCTTCCCTTCCCTGGCGCCTGTGGATGTAACTAGGGCCACCTTCCCAGCCCTGGGGAACAGAAGTGCCTCCTGGCTCCCCCCTTTCACCCTGCTGCCATCAGTCCCTCATCGCAGCTTCCTGAAGCGATGGTCTGGCTCCTCGGAGGAACAGCAGCCTCCTTATTAAGCTGTTTCTGGTGGATCGCTGGAAACAGACTTGTCTTTTTTTTCCTCTGCTCGGATTTTCCCACTGTCACGTGCTTTCATGGCTCCAGCCCAAGCCCTTTCCTGCATTGCAAAGATGGGTGAGCAGCTGCCTCTCCAGCCGGCATCAGTGGCTTTCCTGAGGAGGCTGCACAGACAATTCGTTCATTGTGGCCGCACAAAAGCAAAGGCCTTCCTCCTTCTTCCGTCACTTCCCTGCCCCGTCCAGCCCTTGGTGAGCCCCCACGCCACGCGGCAGGGGTGGGTAAGGCAGCGTGACACCACTGTGGTGGGTCGTCTTTACTCTTCACCCCCTGCCCATGGTGCTTCGCGGGGACGCGTGTCGTGGGAACGCGAACAAGCACAGACTTTGAGATCAAAGGATGGACCAGCAAAGTGTGAGCCAGCGTCATGTCCTCTGCAGAAACCGGGTGGCTGCTTTGGCTTCTCCTGACACTCAAATTGCTGAAGGAGCAAGTTTTGTGTCTTAGCGAGACCCACAGAATAAGATAATATGCCTATGGGTTTTTGGCTCTGGGCAAAAAAGTATGGGAGATAATTTTTATCAGGGGTTTGCCCCTACCCAGTGGTTAGTCATTGAGTCATGAGCAGCCTGGGCTGGTGGGGGGTGTCCCTGCCCAGGGCAGGGGGTTGGAACCAGATGATCTTTAAGGTCCCTTCCAACCTGAACCCTTCTATGATTTGTTTTTAATATGGATAAATGTTTATATTTTATGTTTTATATGTAATAAAAAGAACATCCTTAAGTTCAGTTCACTTAACGCTTTCTTTGATGCGGGCTGTGCTGATTTTAGGTGGTTTCACAAGTGATGTATCAGATAGGATTCTCGCATTCCTTGCAAGAATTTAGTGTATGTCTTGGGATAGTTCTTTTATCCCTGTGGTATCCTTTTTATCCCACCTGCTGTGGTGTCTGTAAAATAAGTGGGTGATCATTAGCATTTAAATAGGTAGTAGTGAGGATCTTGGGCTTTTTGTTGATGTACCCAGAGGGGAAGAGGCAGGCGTGCAGGAGGCAGGGATCAGCATCCGAGGCTGTTGTAAGAATAAGCTATTTTGGCAAAAATAGCGGGGGTGAGCAGGACTGGCTGGAGCTCTGCAGAAGCAGATAGCAGGCTGGGGAACAAGAAAGGAAAAAAACCGAAGTGAGCCACGGAAATAGGCATCGAGCAGACTTCATCATCAAAAAGATACTGATGGCTGCTTTAGTTCATGGGAGCTGGAAGAAGTCCAGCCAAATGGAGTTGCCTGTCTGTACCCACAATAACACTAAGCTCTTCTGACACGTCATTATTAGCCGGCTGTTTTGGGGGCCAGGAAACTTGCCGCCCTGCTGGGCTGTGTGACAGCGGGCAGCGTCCCTGGGGCAGAGCGGGATGGTCTTGGCCAGGGGAGGGAGGCTTTGGCAGGAGCTCGTTCCTGGATGGCCCTGGAGAGCGGCGAAAGCCCTGCACCCTGCTGCCCGCACGCTGTCCCAGCCCTGCAAACCGCTGCGATCGCTCTGGCGCCCCAAATTTTCAGCTCTAGAAAGAAGGAAATGAGTATCCTGCTATATTGGAGAGCGGAAAGTATTTTCGATGGCTGTTGATGGGAAGGATGGGGAATACTTACAAATACTGCTTGAAAGGATAAGCCGCTCGCAGGTCTGGAACAGCATGGAAGAGCTGTTTGCAGGTTGCACCCTGCAAGAAGAGTTACAGAGGCTGGAAACACTTTGAAATCAGATCCATAGCTTAATTATATCAAACAATTTCACATTGACTTCAAACCCCAAATGGTTAACACACTTGTGCTTCATCCAAATATTCTCCTGTGGAAAAAGCAAAACCAGGCCATCTCTGATAAACCTCAGATATTTGAATGGGCAGATGTTGGGGAAACTATTTAAAAATAAGCAAAATACTCAGCTTTTCAGTCATGTTTAATTTAAACTGTTCAGCTTGAGAAATGTTCTTAGGCTAAGCTGATGATCTGGAAGTTGTTCAGTTGTCAATAGTATTTTATAATTACTTCTCATTACTTGAAATGGGTTGAAATAGGTAATCCCATTAGAAGTTGTACCTTTCCAGTGCTATTTAAATGGGAGCAGTGCCCCCTTCTGAGGCTGGAGGTGGTGGCAGAGCAACGCAGCAAGTCCCCGGAGAAGGAATTTGGAGCTTTCGTCTGAAATTTATGCTGGCAGTTGTCCCTAGCAGGCTGAAGAGTAAATGGAGGTTGGATCCCAGTGGGGTGGGAACTCCGCGGTGGCTGGATGCGCTGCTGGCAGAACCTGGCACACGGGAGTCTTGCTAGCTAGTGCTGGGGCTTGTCTTGGGCAGAAGTCTGATCTTGGACAGCATTATTGGATGTATATGTATTCTATCCATTGCAAATGGTAATTATAACTGTCTAACTCATCCTCCACGTGCTACAAAGAAATCTAATTCCAGGCATTTATCATAAATTTCCCCCCATGATACGATCCCAGACGCTGGTGTGGTGGTGGGCCACCAACACAGCAAGTAGCCAACAGCCCCTGGTAGACCCCGCTGTCATCAGAGCACGGCGAGGTCCAGGGCGTGCAGAGCCCTCGCTGCGTTCCTTGGTGAGATCGCTCGTCCAGAGACTTTGTGGGCCGTGGGATAACAAATTTACCTGACGTGACCAGGGACTGTCACGGTTTTGAAGAGACACAGAAAAGGAGGGAATGGATGCGGTGGGGATGCGGAAGGCAGGGCGGGCAGGGATGCTCGCTGGCTGTCACCTGCCAGCTCCGAGAAACCTTTGATGCTGAGCCTGCCCGCGCCATGGTGGTACCTTTTGTTTAATAGGATGCCCTCAATAGGTTTTTCTTCCATGAATTTGATGCTACGCAATGACGTGCATAAAAATATTCACCTAATAAATCACAAAAACATCCCAAGAAACAGTAAAGCTAGAGTGACTAAATATTGCCATTCATCACCCTGTGAATAAGTTAAAAATTGATGCTGCAACCCCAAATCTTGATTATGTACCTCTCGGTAGAGGAAATACTGTGTCTTATACCAGTGCGTAAGTACAAAGCCTCTCACTGTGCAGAGAGTAAACTGTAAGTCAATGGAATCGCTCTTGATTTATGCCGAGAGAGCCTGGCTCAGTAATTCCTAAAGATAAATTAATTGTATATGATATGCTTAAGCATACAAACAAACATCTCGGTGATTAATTTGTATTTATGTTTCAGTAATATCTTAGGGAACATTCTCATCTTTTTTCATGAAGGATCACCGGGGTAAATTATCTCCAAGGTTTCTAGATGTACATAGGCATGTTTTGTTTGGATTATGTTGAGAAGTGGGATTAAACTCTGTTAAGTAATTGCACAGCAGGGTACAGATTTGGTATTGGAGTGAAAGTTGCACTTTGAAAATGAAAGTTTTATGTATGAGGAGGGAAAAAGAAATCAGGAATGACAGTTCATAAAAGTCAAAACAGTGTTTCTCTTCTATCCTGCCAACTGAATGTAATCAGCCATCTTAGATGTTTTTTCCCTTTATTCCTTTACTTCTTTAAAGTGATGTAAATTTTGCTGTTGAATAAGGTTTACCTTTGGAAGGGCGACAAAATACATTTCAACTTGCCATGATGGATAATAAGACCATTAGAGCAACAACAGAAAATCTGATTTAAGGTAACCTGGAGGCACGTTGGGAGAGACTCCAAGGAAGCGTGAGCCAGGTGCCGGAGTCGGTGCCAGGTGGGAGAATGAATCCTTCAGGAGGGCTGTCAGGCCCTGGCAGGTCTTTGTGTATGCGCTAGGGAGGAAGGAGCAGCCTGGAAAGCTGCTTTGCAGGACACGCTGTGGTCAATAATACGTAACTCGGGGAGAAACATGGGCCCGCAGTGGCTGTTTTGAGTTACCAGTTTCCATGACTTGTTATTGCGGGCAGTGCTCTCATAGAGTTGATTTCTTAAACTCATCAAACTTCAACCTGAGTGTCGTTAGGCTTCTCTCTTGTGCCCTGGGTATTCCAGGACCTTCTGTGATGAGTAGAAACCTTGCCATTTACATCCAAAGGTAAATTTCCAACCCATTTGTTACAGTTTGTTCTTAAACAGTAGGGGGAATTCCCTTCAGTACACATCTCCTGCATGGATTTGTGGGCAGAAGTCCTACCCCTGCCTGACGGTTGCTTTGGTAGCTCAACAAGCTCAAGTAGTCCATCTTTTAAGATTGACTGTCCCTTTTCTTGAGCATCCAGCTGAGGATACCACATTTGGCCCAAGGTGAGGAGGCTTTGTTAGCAGCAGGGAAGTAAGTCTGCTGGTCACACTGACACTGTCTCATTTTTTATCCTAATATGTATATTCAGGACCTGTTTTATAGCCTTTATGTAGGTCATTCTGGGTTCAAAGGTGTTTATCCTGATGGGAAGGGCGAGCACATGTCCTTGTTGACCTCTGATAGAGACTGGTTTTTCTTTGGTTGTATTTTCTGCAAACAGTGGAGACTCCTCAGTGGGTCGTTATAGTGTTAAAGGGACCGAAAAATTCACAGCGGTTGAATTAAAATCCCTCTTTCCATCAGTATCTCATGACACTTGTGTTAGCTTTAGGATTATTGAAATCAGGAAGCCAGACCTAAAATAAATTGAGACAAAGCGGAATGTGGTTCAGAAAATGTGTTGCAGAAAGAAATAGGAGAAGGGTATTGCTGCTCCGGGGTGGTGGTCTGAAAACAGAGCAAGTAAATCTACCTCCCTTGGGAAGAGGGGAATCAAGTAACTGTGTATGTGATAATTTTTCAAAGTATGCAGCACCTTCTGCTGTCTTTGAGCAACTAGATTGACACAAATTAAACATTGAGATATGTCAGTAATTCTGCACGGTTTGATGGCACCTTGCCCACCCCATGCCAGTTCCTACAGGTATCAGTGTGGAGCTACGTGGGGAATTAAAAATATTATTTAACTTTGAAATTTTGATAAGACGAGCTTACCTTTTGCAAACCAAAGTTCTTCGGTGAACAAAAAAGTTACTGATTTAGGGGACAGAAATATTTTGTGTCAAGATTTGCTTAAACAGAAATTTCTTAACATTAAGAAACATCATAATTTGTAGCTTTTGATTGCCTGTCAGCGTCTTGTTTTGGAAGAATCCCAACATTTATCTTCATGTTGAAGGTGATGTGTTTCTCTGAACAAAAGTGATTTTGCTTGGCGGGCCTCCCTCAAAACCGGCTTGAAGTAAGGATGACATCTCCTGGGTTGGCAAAGGATGGCTTCTGCACACAGCGGGTGGATGGAGGTGGAGCCTTCAGGAGAGCGAGGCTGGTTGAAAGCTCTGCGCCTCCCTTTTCTCATGGTGACTGGCTTCTGACAAGGTAAATTAAGACCAAGAAAGCTCAGTTGGATTTGTATTGCTCAGCCTCATTTTAGCTGTTATTGGCTAATAAACTCCAACTGAGCTCTCATTCAGAGATGTCACTTTGTGTCTCGGTGGTAGGTGATTTGACTAAGGAGCACGCTTTGTTTGCCACAGCTTTAACAGAAATGACTAAAGGCTCCATTCATTATTCTTATGCTCTTCCATACAAAGCTGATTGCTTCTTTTTTTTTTTTTTTTTTTTTTTTTTGTATTCTCTCCATAGTTTGGTTTAAAAAGACAANGAAAATCGCAGCAGATATAGCCCAAGTCTTGGTTTGACTGGGGTACCCGAAGCTTTGGGCGGCGGAGCATCCCTGGCGAGGCTGGGCATGGCTGAGCGTGGTTTGAGTGCATCCTGGCGGATGGAGAGCCGGTGGAGGGAAGGCACGGCAGCGAGCCGCAGCCTGCTCTGTGGTGCTGCTGCAAGGAGAGGGGCCGATGAAGCTGTTGGAGGCTCTGGGAGACCCCGCTGTAACTCCCACGCTTCTAATGATCACTGAGAGAAGGGTTATCAGCCTGTTGTCTACAAGCATAAATGCAGTTGGGTGAATAACTCTTTCCGTTAACTTTGTAATAACCAACTCATTCACAAGGCCTGATCTAGAGCCTATTGAAGTTAATGAGAGCTGTTCTGCTTGCTCTGCTTTTTTTTTTTTTTTTCTGATTGCTAATTGTGTGTAAACAGCTTTCGGTCATCACAAGTTTGTTTATTTGAAATTATTTGCAGATTAATCTTGGTAATTCACTTCTCCTTCAGCATGCAGGGTGTTCAGCGTTTGAAGTAGATGATTTCAGTCATTCACATTTGCAGCTCTCGCCTGCGCTCCGTTCCTGTACCCTGCCTGAGCGGAGCTGCTGTAAGCATCCTCATCCGCTTAGTCAAAACTTGCTTTTCCGTGCGTTCGTGGTCAAGTTCACAGGAACTTCTGACCTGCTGTGCTGAGGCTGGTCAGAGCTCAGGCCCGCCCAGTGTGTATCGGGGTAATGGTTGTATTGTGGATGCTTAAATAATGAGCACAAAGAGCGACTGTTGGGTTTATATTCCTAATGAACTGTAATATTGCCAACAACTACTGATTATCTTCCTTGCAACTTTATGCGATGAGCATTGCAGCGTGGGGCGTGAGGCTCACAGTCCACGTAACGTGAGTGTGGAGCGGGCAATTTACTTCAGGGCTTTTCTTTTAACTTTCTAAAGAATTTAAATATTTACTGATATGCACATCTGCATTATTTTAACATTATTCTGATATCAAACCATGTATTTATCTTTCCTTTGCAGGGTGCAGAATAAGCAAGTGACACCGGGGCTTCTGGTTTACCCTATTTTAGTAAACATTTTGTGGGCCATAGTCATTTGAAGATGGGAGAGCACTCAAGTGTTGATGCTGTGTTGAAAGGAGGAAGGGAAGTGTGAGCCACTGGGACAAAATCCCTGTAGAGCAGAGCATGGTCCACATGGTCTCATCGGTGATCTGTGCGACCCCTGAGGAGCCACATGCAGAATTACCCTTAGCTCAAGCGTGTGCTCCTCTGCTGAGACACACAGAATTGTCTGGGTTGGAGGGGACCTTTCAGATCATTGAGTCCAACCATCACCCCAGCGCTGCCAAACCCACCCCTACCCCATGTCCCTCAGCACCACGTCTGCCCGGCTTTGAAATCCCTCCAGGGATGGCGACTCCACCACTGCCCTGGGCAGCCTGGTCCAAAGCTGGATAACCCTTTCGGTGGAGAATTTTTTTCCTAATATCCATCCTAAACCTCCCCTGGCACAACTTAGATGCCTTGTGGCTCTGGGCTGCGTGGGTGCTTTGGCTGGCAGAGCTGAGAGGACTGGCGACGCGGAAAGGGAAGCTCTGCCATTGACTTTGGCTGTAGTCAGAGCTGGTGGAGATGGTAGGTGACAGCCAGATGGCAGTTCTCCTGTGGATGCAAAAGGTTGCTCTCTTGAAAGTTTGCTTAACTCATCCTCAAAGACAGTAATGGTCTAAAGTTATGCAGCTCAAAGGGATTTTGTGCCATTTGGCTTCAACCCATACCAAAATATCTGGGCAAAAATCCGTCTAGACTGATCTTGCCTACATAAAGCTGTACATCTTAGTGCGTCATCTTATAAAATATGTATTTGCTGGCACTTGTGCTGTTCAGATTTTTGGAGCTGCGTTTTTAAGGAGGACATCAGTAGATTTGCAACAGTGACTGTAAACATTTAAGTGTCTGGGCTGGTAGGGAAGATGGGGCACAAGCAGGTTCCAGAGAAGCAGAAATGCTTCATAAATAGCTCTTGTCTTATTAAGGTTGTCGGAAGAGAAACCTTCCACACCTGACATCTGACATCAGTTACGGTGGCTGAAATACTGCTGGGAAGCACAAAAGCGTGTGCCTGGATGAACTGTGAAGGTGAGGAGTTTTGAGGTGTGGGAAAACAGGGTCGGCCAGAGAGCTGGCTCCGCACAGCAGCGTTGCAGGGCGAGGGATGAGCGGATGGAAAACATCGCCGAAGCGCTGTAGTAAAGAGAACTGGGGTCAAATACGTGCTCGGTTACTTTAATAAAAAAGAGAAAGTATGGATTTCTGCTGTCAATAAGTATCAGCAGAAACACTGGATTTGAGCATCTCAAGGGTTTTCTGTGTTAACACCTAATATTTATGACTCTAATCCTGAAGGACTCCATGCTTGTGTCTTATGTCATGTATTGTAAGTTGTTCCTTGGCCTCAGTACACCCAGAGGAATGGAAAGAGGAAGGGCAGGAGCGGGAGAACTTCGCAGCGTAAGAGCAGGCTGCAGGTTGACACCATGTTCGCACATTTGGGTAGCCTGGGAACGAAGCTGTGCTGTGAAAATCTGTGTCCTTCTTCTGTCTCCTCCTATTTTCCCATAAAAGCAGGTCAGGTCTTCTCTGAACTGCGCTGGGACGTCCTCCCTGCCTCCCCCCGCCAGCCCAGGCTGCTCGAGGGTTGACATGAATAGTTCAATGGATGGTGATCTCTTTTATGAGAGCTTTTCGAATGGCATCTTTATTGTAAATGTCGGGCAGGTTTTCCTTTTGGGAAGAAACACAGGCAAACACGTGTTGGGATCACGTTTCTTCATCATACTCACCTGTTCAGTGCTACCTAGAAAATCAGTGCTGCCTTTTAATATAGAAAGCCGTGGACAAGATGCCCCAGGTGAAAAATCCATGGAAAGAGTGTTCCTTCAGGGAGGTGACTGCACTGGCTGTCCTCAGCGCTTTGGCTGGCAAGCAGAAGCTTCTGTCAAACGAGCTGCAGCTCGATGGCTGCGTTTCCAGCGTCTCCGGCCAGTTCGGAGGCAGTGCGTCGTGCCCCTTCTGCCAGGCAGCGCGGAGCAGCCCCGGATCTGGCCCAACAGCAGCCCCGGGCTGGGGCTCCCATGGAGCTTTCAGAGCCAGCTCCATCAGCCCCTTGGGGCTGGATGGGTTCATCGTCTGAGCTTCCTGGGTGTTGCCTGTTTGAGCTCGGGAATAGCTCTTACGCAAGTGTTATGTGATGTAGGGAGTTTCTGTGTCAGAGGTACATCTTTCTGAATTTGAATTGCTTTCTTCAACAGCAGATGTCAGTCTGGACAATTACTTTTTTTTTCAGTAACAAAATAACTTCATTTGGTGTAGCTTAATTGATTGGGAATTGATTCCAGATAAGCTGTCTAAGCATGGTTGCAGCTACACAGGTGCCTGATGCAGCTTAAAAGTCACCGCCTCATCCCCCACCTCCTGCTTCCTTCCACCTGCTTAATGGTCTTGTTAGAATATGGAACGTTTTTCCAAGCTTTTTACAGAAGTTTTATAAAAACTGTGAACCAGAACTCACAGACTGGGAGCGAGGCACTCTTCCATTATTTTTTGTGCAGGTCTCTAGATAATTTTATGCCCTCCCTCCTCCCCCCCTCTCTCAGCACATGGCGAGTGAGCGGTTCCCAGCTGGCCTCCGGCTGTGATGCAGAGCCGGACCGAGCTGTGGCACCGTCCATCATCCTGCTCTGTCCTCCAGGGCTTCAGTTTCAAGATGCTGCTGTTTTCCAGTCATTGGAGAGCTTTGCAGCCACCTCTTGCAAGGACTCCTGGGCTGCCATGGGGTGGTGTGAGTGGACACGGGGGCACCTGGATCCTCTAAATGCTCCGTGGGATGGGCAGAGGCAGGGATTTCTGCAGGATCAGGTGCGGAGAGGAGGGCTCAGGAAGGAGATACAGAATCACAACATGGGTTGGGTTGGAAGGGACCTTAAAGCCCACCCAGTGCCACCCTCACAGCCAAGAATTTCTGCCTGAGATCTCATCTAAATCTTCCCTCTTTCACTGTAAAACTGATCCCCCTCATCCCATGGCTCCCCTCCCTGATCCAGAGTCCCTCCCCAGCTTTCCTGGAGCCCCTTTAGGGACTGGAAGGGGCTTTTCCCTGGAGCCTTCTCCAGGCTGACCCCCCCCAGCTCTCTCCGCCTGTCCTCGTAGGATATCAAGGTCTGTGTGCACTTCTCCCGTGGCACGTCCCAGGCAGGACCCTGGAACATGCTTTAGTGAAAAGAAGGAGCAAGGATCTGGTCTATAAAGTCTCAGCAAAAAGTAGTAGTTTGCTGTGCAATTTATTATCTAAATCAAGCTGAGATACCCAAAGAGGAGTCACAGGAGGGTGGAGGAAGCTGAATGCCCTAATCCTATTGCTGTAAGATGAGGCTTCACTGAAATCTGATAAAAATGCACTTGTGCAGGTATGGGGAGAATTTATCCTCGTGGTTATGCTACGTATACAGGGCTGTATTTTCTTCCTGTTTATGCCAGTCTTACTTCATTGGCGTTTATTCCTCTTGTAAATCACAAAAGAGCAAGTCCTTTATTACTGGGTAATTTAAAATAGCTTATATTATATTGTCTGACCCTTACAGTAATTCTGAACTGTTCCTTCATCCGCTGCCGTCTGTGTACAAATAAAATGGCCGAGGGACTTTTTCCTTAAAAGAAGGAAAATGTAGTTGGCTTGACTGTTGCTGTTAGTGCTGGTGGAAGATTTTTCTTAATTAAATATTGATGTGGCTGGATACTTTCAGTGCAAATTTCATTTAAATCAAACCGAAAAAGTTTCAGGTTTTTTTTTTTTTTTTCGGGGGGGGTTTCTCACCCTCTTCGTCACAACATTTTCATCTTCTCTACTTAGATCAGCAACCCCCGAATTGGTTTTGTGTTGTAAAGGAGCCCAGTTTGCTCATGCTGGTTTTGTCAGTCTTAGGTTGATGGTTGAACTGGACGATCTGAGAGGTCCCTTCCAGCCTGGACGATTCTATGTTGGTCTGCTCCCCGTAGCCCAGAGCGGCGCAGTTGAGCCCCCGTCAGTGTGTGACGGGTGGGCTGAAGCCCATCGGGGTGGACAAACGGCGCCTGTGGGCAGCGCGCTTTACTCCTGCAGACAGGGCAACCTGCTACTTTTTCCTTTCCTGCTGGTTCGTTTCCATTGTGGGCTCAGTTATTGAGGAACCATCTGCCGAATATTTAGGATTTGGAGCTGCACAGTCAGTACAGAGGTCTGGTTTTGCCAAGTTCTAGCAGAAGAACGGAGGAAAATACCTTGAAGAGTGGAGGTATGGAAGTGCTGGTTTTCACTGAAGACCATTCCCATACTCTGCAGCCACAAGCTGTCCCAGCCCTTTCACCCTCAGAGAGATGCTTGGCGTTGCTCCAGAGGGAAAGAAAACACAGAAAACCTCCTCTCGTGCTTCTTTTTCTCCTCTCTGTGGCTTCTTTTGTGCAAGGAGGCACCCAGCCCAGAGGGTCTGTGTGCAGGTGGCCACCTTTCCCCATCCAGGGCAACCCTGCTGCTGCGGTGCAAGCGTGGGGGGGCTGGGATGTCCCCACTGTGCCACCATGCTAACAGCTCACACAGAGGGGAATTAGGGCTGCCTTTGATGTATTATTTTTCACTGCAGCTTAATATCTTTCGATCAAAGCCTTCGATGTTCCTTGAGTAATAGCTTAGACCATTTTTGCACCTAGGTCCTCCTCTGTGTCGATTGGGTGCTCGTGTGAACGCGTGGGGAGATGTTAAGCCTTTTGGATCTTGATCTTACTATTAAACCGCCACTTATGGAATCAGCTATAATTTAAGATATAAACCTGTGAAATAGTTTTGTGACTCATGAGGACCTAGATAACAAGGAGGATATTAGGTAGCCATATTCTTCTTTTTTGAGGTTGGAAGAAGAGTTTGCGCAATCATCATTTTTATTACAAATATTCTAAAGCGTATGTGGGTATTTTCATTATTGAGTGCTATCTTTAGCTCTTCCAATTAATTTCAAATTCCAGGAGTCCATAGAATCTGACAGAGTTTACTGTGCTGAGAAATGTATTAAGGACAGCTTATGATACACTAATTAGGAGTGCATTTAAAGAGCAAATGAAGATCTGCTTATGCTTTTTTCCGTTTTCATTTCTAATTTCTTAAGCATTTTGTTTTCTGGGATCACTGAAACAGTGTAAGGACAAGATTGTCAGCTGCTGGAGATCAAAGTACTGCTAGTGAAGTTGCTTAGATGCTGCTGAATCGCTCCAGCTGAGGATACGGTCCCCAAAGCTCAGCCCTCAAGAATTCATCTGCTGTGGCTTCCTACTGCTCATGTGAAGGTCTTCCATCACCCGTGCATCGAAGTCTGTTTTTTGCAATCAGAAGTTTATTGCTTTGCCTGGGGAAATTTGCAAAAGAAGCGTTAAACTTTTCAAAGGCCTTGTTCACATGAAAATAGTTTGTAATAGATGTAAAGAGAGAAATGGGATTGGAAGTATCTCGACTGGCTCCAGAATCTGTTGCCATTGGGAAGTTTTGCATGGAAATACCAATTGGTACTTAGTTCTGGAATTTATTGTGTGTTGATATCTATGTTGATATCAAAAATATAAAAGGGCATCTTCTATATTTTGATGGAAAGACCAGCGATCGGGACTGAGATCTGAAAAGGTCTTATGATTTTCCCCTGTTGCTGTGTTTGCATCCTCAGAGGGGGCTCTCTCTCTGCCCACACAGAAACCCAGGCTGGCAGATGCTACTTACTCATTACTCATCTCTTGCAAATGTTCTAAGTTCCAATTAAAAAGCGACAAACATTTTTATGGGATTTTTGAAGGGAAAAAAATAATCAGTAATCTGACAAAGTGTGAGGTTAATCACAGTGTTTTGTATTTAAAAGTCAATTCAAAACTTCTCTTTTGATGAAGGAAAAAAATTTAGGAAGTTGTTGTTGTGGTTTCTTTTTCCCTCTGCCATTCCTTTTCTTTTTTGGGGGATGAGTGGATTTGCTCCCGGGCGGAGGGGCGAGGGAGGTTTGTGATCTTAAACAACAAAGGGCAACCCCGGCAGGGCCAAGGACGCGGTGGGGAAGAGCTGAGCTGCTGGGGGTTCCACAGGCGGCCAGGCGAGGTCACAGGAGGATTCCCCTTCTCGCCTTCATCCGCCGCCTTGGCTCCTCGTCAGGAACTGAGCACACGGAGTGGCTTCTGGCCGGGATTTCTTGAAAGCCGAGTCCTGCCTGTGGGTTAGCCCGTCCTCACACAGCCTTTGGTGACCTGCATCCTGTATCTCCCTTTGTTCTCATGTGCTCTGCATCTACACTTGTTGTCGGAGCAACTGCAAAGATTTGAAAGCAGAATAAACAGGACTGCATGCTGAGCGGCTGTAAGTGCCTAGCAGGTACGTATTTTTCTTACGAAACCCCCGCCTGGAAGGTACGGATAGTTACTCTGCCTCACCCTTTATAGGGTCCATCACGGCTTGGGCTGCAGCTGTGGGACATCCAGTGCTGTGAGTAGACAACCGGATGGTAGGGACTAAAAAGTGTCGTCTTCTTTCACCTGAATTGAAATGATAGTAGAGAGCAGACCGCTCACAGGATTTGCAAATAAATTCTGCAGCCATGGCTGCTGTTGGCTTCCCCCAGTTCATGAATGGTACGGTTTTGCCTTGTGCGGCTTCGCGGAGCTCGGCTGTAAGAGGAGCTTTTAAACTTGCTGCCTTTGTTCTTTGAACGTGGGAATGGGCAAAGCCAAATGTTGAGAGTTTACATTGGTGGAAGTGTTTGAATTTGTCATGGTGTTTTAGTAAACAACAAAAAGAGTTTAAAAAATTTAACTCTTTCTAGTAATTTTTATAAGATTTTTTTTTTTCTCCCCAAATGCCTTTTGCAAGGAATTGAAATCATTCTTGGTAAGGGTTCACAGTAGAATATAAAGTTGAAAAAACTGAGCGGCAGACTGTGTTTAGGTGTGTTAGATACAGGAAAGCCGCGTATCCAGCGTGCCAGAGGGTGTCATTGACAATAGAGAAGCCGTAAGGAGTGTGCTCATCTCCTCCCTTAACTTACCTCCCTGGTTTTATCCTTCGAGCCTGAGCCCTGACGCTGCGCTTATCAGGCGGTGACTGAAGCAGAGCAGAGCTCTTCTGCCTGATGGCAGTTCGCTTGCATTCATCTCCAAGTGCCCAAACGGCGGAGCGATGGCTGGGGGGGGCTTCTCTCTGCCGGTCCCAGCCCCCGGGAGGTCACTGCTGGGTGACTCTGAGGGGGCTGAGATGTGGCACCGCTCGAGTGCTGCTGGGCTCGGGGGCTGCACAGGGTACTGGGAAGCTGAGCGCCGGTGGTTAATTTTGGCCAGGAGGAATGAGATCCATTTCCCCCTCTCAATGCTTTAACAGGCTTACGCCGATTTTGCACGAAAGGAGAGACTCTGTAATGAAACTTAACGGCTAATTGCACTCTGTTAATAAAATTGGAGATGTCATCAGCCGCTGAAAAGGGACTGGTAAATCATGTAAACAATAATATACAACCTAATGCTGCCTGAGTGCCAAGGTGGGAGTTTAATAATTTTCATCATTAATTTTTATTGATTTGCTGATCATTCATTGATGCCTATTCAAATAAATCACGGAAGTGCTGATAGCTAACTTAACTCTGAAGGCAAGTCATATATTCAATGCTACATCAATACGGAGCTATTAGCTGGGCTTCCTGGGGAAAGGAGATCTATGGGGAGGCGATTTCTGCCTCTGCTGGTTGGTCTGTCAATCCCTAGTCCCAATTAATGTCCAAAGGTTTTGGGTCAGTTTGAAGCACACTTGATGGAGGAGTCTCAAAGAGTTCTCAGCCCCTGGGTCTTGTGGAAATAGGTGGTTGAATGCAAAGGAGTGTCCTAACAGTACTTCTTCCAGGAGAAAAATCCCAGTGTGAGCTCACCTCCTAGTAGATATCAGTGAATCGCAAAGGTGAGAGGGCAGGGATTGACTGATGGAGAGATGGTGTAAATTCCCCCAGGGCTGGGGGTGCATGAGCCTGGAACGCTATTAAAATCCTGGAGTACAGGAGCTAAGAGAAAAATGAGTCATTTTCTTGGCGCTTCTGCTGTCTGAGTTGTATTTTTGTATGTTTGTTTGTTAACGGTGTTACTCTTTTCCTACTGAAGCTAAAAGGAATTGCACACGGTTTGACGGTGCCTGGAATATGTAAAGTCTGGTGTAAGAAGTTTCTAGCTTTATATAATGGAACATATTCCAGTCATTCAGCAGTTACTCCTACGCCCCGTGTTTCAAAACAAAGATGCGAAAACTAGGTGTGAGACATTGAAGTAGAGGAAACACAATTTTAATTCAAGAAATCATTTTTCTTCCTGAAAGGAGGTTTGTATTCTTGATAGTCGCTGTTTACTGGGACAGATTTGTGCTATCTCACAAGAAATGCAAATTGCTTTTTAAAAAGCTGTTTATTCTTGCTTAACACTATAAAGCAGCGTTTTTTTCATTTGCATTCATGTAAGGTTATGTATTTTAAAATTCCTCTTTAATATTAAACTGTCTTTTTTTTTTTTCAGTCAGCGAACTCAAATGAATCCCTTTCTGAGGCCGGTACTGCATTTAGTGAAACTTCTGTCGCGGAGCTAAGCAAGAGCAGGCTTTTTTTAGGACAACATGGTCCCTGTTCTGTCAGTCGCATGGGTTTTGTAGCACCTATAGCACTTCTTCATGCTTTGGGACACCCTCATAAACTGTATTTTTATTGTTTTTACCTAGGCTGATGAGAAGTTAAACATTGCACCAGGCTTTCACTCCCTTCCTTGCTTCTCTTGAGAATTGAAAACTCATTTTGTGATCACTATGCCCAAGGTGGCCTCCAACTGTCACATCCCCCCCAGTGTTATGTTGGGTTAATGGTGATCTTAAGGATCTTTTCCAATCTAAATGCATCCATGATTCCTTCTAGCCAGCCCTGATGGGTTGTCTTTTCTCCCACAGCTGGTGGTTGAGGCATCGAGCAGTTTCCGTACAGGCATGGTCCAATTTCTTTGAGTTTATGCAGTGCTCTGCACCATTTCAATGTTTCCATCCTTACCCTCATGAGATGCCCACGGCCCATCTGCAGATGGCGGAGCATAGGTACGATCCTCCTGGTGAGGTGACCTGGCGGGGCAGGTACTGCTGCGTATTGCTCTTCCAAGTGTTGACGCTCCCAAGCCGTGCTTCGTGATGCCAAACCAGGATGGGCTGGGCTCCAGTGGCTTAGGTAGCTCCAGGGAAGCTGGAGCTTGGAGCTTTTCCACCTAAACTCAGCTGACCCCACTGTGGATCCTGGAGGTACGTACAGGTCTGTGGAGCAGACAGTGATTTTTGGTTCACTACGTCCTAGCGCTATGTTAAAGTGCCTGAGAAAAGGCATTTCAGTGTTCTTTTTGGACGCCAGCCCCGACCTTCTGCTTGGTTGCACTCCGTTGGTTCATCAGCAGGTGCCCTGTTATGGATGTGCCATGATGTGGACCTTGGCATGGCTTTGAGCAAGGCGTAGCGTAACAGTGGCACTATCAGATTAAATAGATCCAGGCATCTCTGCGTCTCAGGGTGAATCTCAGTGGATCTTGCTTTATTTACTGCTTTGCTTGGCTGCAGAAGGAATGGGAGGTGGAGACAGGCTGATTCTCTGCAGCTTGTACTAACAGCAAATGATGCTTTGGTTGTTACGGTGGGACAGGGGAAACTACATGGACCATGGGAGGAAGGTCCGCAGTTGGCCTGCTCTGAGCGTTCTTGGTCCTGGGCAAGGCTCAGTGCCTGTCTAGAGCTCCGGCTGTGGATCTTGATTTCCTTCTGCCCGCGTCTGTGATTTGTCACAGTCTCAGCTTAATGAAACTTCAGGTTTCGAGGAGGGATGTGGCCTCTGCCATGTTGTGTGGGGACCTGTGGCTGATTTCTCTAGCACTGCATATACGGGCCGTTTCCATCTCCACGGTACTGTTTGTCCTGAGTTGTGCTACCAGAGTTTCCTTGGTTAAAAATTCATTTCTGAAAGGCGTTTTGTCAAAGTGCGGGCATAGGAGTAATGGAAAAGAATTCCAGATTCATTTTGTAGGGGTGGTTTTTAATGTGTGTGATTTTTAAATTATCTGATTTTCATGCGTTCCTATCATTTCAGGTAGGGGAAAATCAGCATATTATTGTATGCTCAGAACAGCCAAATAAGTAAGCCATGTTTACTGCTAGACTACAATACTGTTGAAACAGGTCTGGCAACATCATCTGTTTTGTGATGCCAGGAACAACCAAGGGTTAACTTCAATTAAGCCTGCCACTTGTAGATCATTTCTTTGCTTATTTTAGAAGATTCATTGAACCCACTGCCTGCAATCTGTAGGTTGCAAACTGCTCCAAGAGCAGTTCGGGGGAAAAGATGTAGTGTAGGAAGGTTTCCCTCTGCACTTCTCTTTACAATCCCCCCCCAAATCAGCACCATCCGGGAAAGATGCCGTGTTTGTTGTGTGCAAAGGGTGGATCAGCCTGGCATGTTGTGAACTAACCAGGACATCACAGAAGGGTCATTCTCTGAGTGTGCTGGAATAAGAGGCTGGAAAATTTAGATGTACCAGTTGCAGGGGCCACTGTTAATACAGAAAGCACGGAATATGCATTTTCTGCGGCATAGAAAAATGTTGCTAAGCTTTAATTGACTGTTTAAGAGTGTCAAGCAAAACAAGACATAGGCAGTGAGTCTCAATTACTTTCTTTTTACTTGGAGCTGGTTTAAAAACAAAACAAAGAAACTCCTCCTCATAAATCCTGCCTGGCATTCCCCTGCCAGATGAATGTTTTCTCAGTGCTGATACTCCAGGCAATTCAGGTTTTATTTCTGAGGTCAAGAGAGAGGCTGTTGCCATGAGGTATGTCCCATGTGCGGTGCCGGTTGAAATGGAGGTGCCCGTGTTGTCCTCGGATTTCTTTTGGGTGAGTAACTCGGCAGCCAAAATCTGTAAATCTTAGCAGAGCGTGTGCAGGCTTGTGGTCCGACAGCGTGGAGAAGAGCAGTCCGTCTCCGTGAATTGAATTAGCTGACCTGCTGATGGGTGAAAGAAAGAGCAAGAGGTAAGTCTGGAGCTAAATTCCTGCAAGAGCGTAGAGGAAATTATGCTTAATTCTCTGCCTTGGCCGGGACACATGATCGTGACCCAGCAGCGGCAGTTGCATGGGTAGCCCTTGGCTCCCGGGGAAATGGCAGCGGAGACGGTATCGCAGCGAGGTCTCTCTGATGGCTCAGCTGAGGTAGAAGGAGGCAGAGTTAGTACCAGAAATGCGTATACATCAGGAAAGGGG
This sequence comes from Rhinoptilus africanus, assembly GCA_013400135.1. Lineage (NCBI taxonomy): Eukaryota > Metazoa > Chordata > Aves > Charadriiformes > Glareolidae > Rhinoptilus > Rhinoptilus africanus. Next base: position 606,763 of record VXBO01014517.1, read on the forward strand.
TTTTCTTTGATGCGTGATGTTATCCCTGATATTCCAGGACAATTCACAAAAATCCTTAAGAAAAACAAAAATGCTCTGACATCAATAAATTCCCCGTGTAGAAGAGGGAGTCTGGCTTAAATCCCTACGTACAGAAATAGGTATGGTGCCAGGGATGGCGCTGAAGTCTTTCAAAGCTGGGCTCTCCCGCCTGGGTGGAGGTGGTGGCTGTCCTGCCAGAGAGGGTCTTTTCAGTTCATTTATGAGGAGAGCAGCTTTGCTTTGTAACGCTAAACAAAGGAGGTTAAATGTCTAAGGACAAATAAGCACTGAGAAAGGGTAAGCAGTGAGTTTCTGCATGGTTAGAGCTTACTAGAAACCAAGTTCTCATGTTTTTAGGAACTATTTCCTTCTCCGAGTTTCACAGAAAACTCACAATGAAAGAGCTTTTTGCAAAGGATGCTCTACATTTGTGCTCCCACAACTGCAGGCTGAGGCAGCGCTGGTTATACTGGAAACCATCTGCTTTGGGGCTGCTGCCGGGCATGGAGAGCCTCAGCGTTACAGTTCCTCCCAAATGCAATTATCTCTGATACAGATATTTGCTGGTGAAAAGTTCTCTAGTTATTTCCTTTAATTTGAGGAATGGGAAGACCTTCGTGATTTGTGGAACTTGCAGGATTACATAAAATGTAATTAAAAATTTTATATATATATATGTATGCGCACACGCATTTATATGTGAAATAGGAGACCCACAATGATTCTGCTGGAAAATGCAGAACGCATTTGTCGTGAATAAAAAGCTTTTTCCTCCAGGAAAATACTTATCAATCCTGCAGCAGATGCCGGGCAGGACAAACCCCGGTGTGTGCACAGAACTCCCTGGGGAGCCGGGGCTTCTCCTCACCGACCTCCGCCTGGCCAAGAATGGCCACTGTGTCCGCGTGTGCCTGCGGTGTCCTCCTGCCTTCGCCCCGTGGCCCTGGTGGGAGGGACGGGGACACCATGAGCAGATGTAGGTTCAAGAGCAGAAGAACTTACTCCTGCTTTACTCATCAGCTCTCCCTTTATTTCTTTAGAAAAAGATGATTTAAAATAATTCCGGGTGAGTTTGCAACTCTCAGAATTAAGTTTTCCCATGCTCGTATCAGCTCTTAATTCTACTAATCGCAACTGAAGTGACCAGGAATCTCAGAGGTATTGCCATGCTGAATGCCCTGCCCTGTGGCAATAATTCTCATCAGCGCAGTGTGTAGAGCATTTTGCTGCAGGCAACGTGGGATTTGTGACCTCCTTTTCCAACAGGACATTAGGTGATGTTGAGCCCACTAATAAATTTAGTATTGGACCAGCTTTTTTTATTTTTTTCAAAAGCGTCGTGTTCTTCGGGAGAAGTGGAGAATAAGAAATGTTATACAACTAGTTTTTATTAAATACATATTCAAGGTATTGATTACATTCTTCATTTTGAGTCCCGGCTGAGACAAATGCCAAGTATCTGATACTGGAAGCCTTTGGCTGGAGGCTTTGTGGTGGTGCCCTGTGCAAGGGGCTTGCCCTAATGAGGGCCGTTGGAAATCCGTTCTGACGTTCCTGGTTTAATCCATGTCATGCAAAATGCTTCTGAGCAAGCACAGGTCTTTTTGGTATTTCTTTTTTTTTTTTTTCTAATATTTTTTAAATAACATTATGGCCATATGTTACTTTCAGGAGCCTCAGTAAGTAGGTGGTGGCAGGAACAGGTCCAGTTTAAAAGGTTCCTGTGTATCAGTATGAAGTATTTCCTACCTACTTTTCACTTTGTGCTCATGGTGGCATCTACCACGTGCCCTCCTCTGACCTTACCACCAGCCCAGCAAGGGAAGGATGAAGTCAACTTTTTTTCCTCTTTGGACTGATTTTTTGCCACGTTGCTTGATATTTGCCCCTATCTCTGTGACTTAAACTGTGTTTCCGGAGCTTGGGAAGCCTTCTTGATTGATAGCACTAACACGGGAAGGCATCGAGCTAATTAAATCACTCTGCCGCTTCCCAACACTGCTGTCGCAGGCTGACCTAATTCTGACACTACAAAGCTTATCGGCAGAGTGGCTATTGAGTTAGAGGAGCCATAATGCTGTTTCTAGGAACAGATAGATTTATTTTTTTTTTCCCCTTTACAACTCATTTCACTGCTGTTTATTGTTCCTCCTGCTGGGCAAGTGTTAAAAACTGATGGTCTACGGCATATGGTCGCTGCCTGCCGGTATCTGCTGCTGGAATGGTAGGTGTGCCCCAGTTCAGAGAGGGATGGGGAAAAGGCCGTGGTAACTCTTCGGAGATGATTATGGGCTGAGATCTTTGTCTCTTTTAAAGACTTACTTTGTATTTAAAGTGATTCGGAGTAATAACGTGGTCACTTGCATCTCATGAGCCTGCGTACTCTGCTCTCCTGCTAATTGCAGTGAGCTGCTGGAGACCCTCTGAGGCTGGGGGGGACCCCCTTTGGGGCTGGTGAAGCACCAGAGCAAACTCTTGCAAAGTTCTTGTGACATTTCTTTGTTGTTCTTGGTCTGATGCATACAAGTCCAGGTGTGTAGATCCAGGATGAACCAATATGTAAGAAAAGATGGAGGTGGCTGGAGACAGGTGGAAAAGGAGGAGGAGAAAGGCTTCGCCTTCCAGCTGGCACTGGAGGACTGAGAAGCTGAGGATGTGTTTTTGTGGAGGTTCAACCCTCTGATCAAAAAAATCAGTTGCTCTTCAATCTGTCTTTAATTTAACGGTGGCATAAAGTCCTGTGTAAAAAAATATCTCATGCCCTAGAAACTTTTGAGATTAACTTAGAAATAGTGAATAAATACTTTGTCAATTCTGCGTGTCTTCTGTTTTGAGCAGTTAGGAAACGATGCAATCACAATCACATAGTCTAAGAGCTGAAATGATCATTTATTGGTAATGTCAGAGCAGTTGAACTTTTTTAGAAAAATACCAATTGCAAATGTTGTGATTAAGGTCAAAAGAGTTTCCAGCATGTTAGACGGAAAGGCAGATTGGAGCGCTCCAGTTGTCCAAGGTCGCTTATTCGCACCACAGCCCCACAAACGTACTGTAAGTCATGAAGCATCTCCTTTCTGAGTCCTATACAAACTCTCACTTCTTTCTTTATTTGCTTTTTCTAGGTGACCAGCTTGGCTTGGAAAAAAAACCCGCCTCTTTTCTACTTTCTATTTTTCTTTCTACTTTTTTTGTTTAGAAAATAAAATTTATTCTGCATGTTTCCATCGAACTTTAGATAGTATTCATCACAGCATCTCCTTTGTCTTTTTTTATTAAGTATGTCTAGATACCTGCATATGTATTCAGCTTTGGACATTGCTAATTTTACCTTCATGGAAATTTTTATGATTTTTTTTTTTTCCCCAGGTCTGTAGTGTCTGGGGAGCTTGTTGAAAGCCAATGGCTTGTGTAGGCGTGTGTGTGTGTGCGTGCGAGAGACAGGGAAGGGAAATAAATTGCAATTGCTGGAAAAGAGCAGCCAATAAAGGGGACCTACGCAACGTCAGTATATAACGAGATATGGTGAAAGGTCAGGCTGGCACCATTTTTCATTTGAAGGAAGAAATCTCACGGCGCCACACGGCTCCTGTGCCGCAGGAGCTGGGCGGGTTGTGCTCGGTTTTGTGGCTACGGCTTTTCCTTCTGACCCGACACTTACCTTTGCCTGCGCCGTGTCTGCGCGTTGCCGGGAACAGCACCGTGATGGATTCTTTCATGCAGTATTTACTAGGTATAATCACAGGACAAATTCTTCCAAAATGCCACAAACAAAATAAATGCCAAGTATATATATTACTTTAATGTCTCGTGTGGTATTAAATCCTGGGAGGCGCGTTTCAGAAGCAGCTGTAAGGAGTATTCCTGCAGTAGAGAGGGAGGTGACATTTTGTAATTATGCAATGTCTTCTGAACCCTAAGACTTTAAAACTTAAAGTAGTATGAATATTTTTTATTTTCCTTTGTTTGATCTCCTCTTGAAGCAGTGTATTCTTTTGCCATAATAATTGGCAGGGGGGTATTTTTTCTTTTCTGTATTCCTTCCCAAACCTAATGGATATGGAGCAGTGGCATAGACACTAAAATGAAGGACACTTCAAATGTAATTTGAAGTTATATGAATATAATATGAATGTAAATGTAATATTAATGTAATATGGATTTAAAAGGCAGCAGGATGTTGGCATAATGTTGCTGACTCTTCTAATTTTATCAGGAGTCTCATGATCTGTGCTGAACCTTGTTTTACCTTTCTGCTCCGTGGCTCTGCTTCAGCATTTACAGTATTCTGTTATTTGGGTTGTGGGAGACGATGGAAGCCCCAGCCGTGGCCCGGAGCCCTGTTGAGCAGCGGCTGTGCATGGCAGAGCAAGGAGGATGCTCCGTGCCCCACGATGCTGAATTCTTGAGGCGTGTGGAGGGGGAGCAGCTCTCCTTGCACAGGGAAAGCCACAGTACACCGAGCATTAGTGCTGCTCTTCTACTTAAAAAAATTAACGGTAATTAAGAATCAACAGTTTCTTTTAAGGTCAGACATGCGGGACTGACTCCTAGAGAAGGACATCTCTGTCCTTGCAGGAGGGACAGTGAGCTCCATGGGAAGAGCAGCCTGGACGGGTGGTACCCAGGGAAGGATCGATTTGATTTGTTTCTTCTGAGCAATGAATAGCATCTTTAGCCTTGCAAAACGTCAGCGGTGTAATCGTATGGGGAGGGTGCTGGGGCTGTGAAGGAGTTCTCTGAGAAGTAGGAAAGCAAATCTGAAGCAGCTCCTGTGTAGGGAGGCAGGAGGAGGTACTTGTCTGAATAAATGCGTCCATAGGCTGAGCATCGCGTATACGGTCAGTCGTTGTCCTGTACTTGGAAATAACGGCTGCTAGGGAGCAATTTTTGCTGGCCCCACAAAACTGCCAAGAGCAGGGACACGTTGGTCTTTAACCTGGATTCACCGCTGCTAAACAGGAGCTGCCTGCGGAGGAGCGGGGAGGGCGAGCTGGTGGCTCTTCGAAACTTGGTGCGCGGTGACATGAGAGCCTGCTGGAGGATCTGCAGGGCCACCCCTGCCCGATGGGGAGGCTGTGAGGGCAGGGGAGGCTTTTTACTCTTGTGCCCTCTTGAATGGCCCCTCCAAGCTGTTGTCTCTGCTGGTCTGATGGTCTTCCAGCCCTGTGTCACGCCGGTGGTGCAGGAGACATCCACCCCTGCACGAGCTCTTCCGCTGCACTGATGCTCTGCAGAGAGGCTCCTCCGCTGAGGACTGACTTCTTAAACACTTGCTGAAGAGGTAACACTTGCTGAAGAGGTTAACCTGGGCTGAGCACGCTGAAAAATGATCTAAATATAGTAGAGTGAGGTGGATGGGGACAGTGCCAGATAGCTGGGAATATCAGGCTTAGCCATTTCAGCCCGAAATAATTATTCGCTTCCTGTTCATTTATGTGCCCTGACACTGTCCTGTTCAGGGTCCTTGTCTTGAGTCTCATTTTCTTCAGCCTCTGGAGAGTGAGGGTCAGAAATGTGAATTATCAGCAGGTTTGTTGCATTTGGTGCCGCGAGGGCTGTGCCAGCTGGGAGCCCTGTGCAGGACGGACCAGTAGCGGCAAGAGCTGCAGGGGTGCCGGAGTGATGCACCCCAGGAACCCCACGTGGGCTTTAGCCCAAAACCAGCAAACTGGTCAAACGACCAGTAGTCTGGTGTGAGAGGGAGGTGATGTGGGGCACGGAGCCCTCGAAATGGAGCTGCGGTCTTGGGCGAGTGGTTGCTGCTGGCGCGAGGCAGGTGGGGAGAACACACGGATGCTTTCCCAGCGGGACGGGGCCCTTGCCCATGGGAAGTGGGGCCAGGAGCTCTACGGCTTTGAGTCCTGTTGGGCTCACCTCTAATTGTTCTCCTTTCTGGTTGTGATTTAAGACTTTGGTTAGGACTTTAAGGTGTATCTGCGTTTACCGAACAGGAGCAGCGCACTGTTGAGCGGAGCGGGTGAAGTACTGGGTCTCTAAAACTCACCAGGATTACCTGTTATCTCGGCTGCTGTTTAGTTCCTGTTACTCTATTCGGCGGTAGGACTGTAACTCAACTTTCTTATGGTTCAGAAATAAAGAAGAATCGTAGAGCAGGAGCACGCTTTGGAGACTTGCTGAAACAGAGCTGTAATTAGTACTTACGGCATTAGCAACAACATCTCAGTTTTCCTACAGGTACAACATGTAAAACAGCATAACATCCGGTACTTCGGGCTGCATAAACAAGGAAATTAAAGTAAGGATTCTGCTTGAGCATAAACCTCTGGTCCAAATCCTGATCCCTCTGACAGCAACAGGATTTTTGGGTATCGACTTTGAAAGGGAGCGGCATCGGTTGCACTGTTTCTCCTGCTTAATTTTAATGGTTTAATTGAGGCTTCTCATTTGCATAATGAGTGTGATAATGCATTTAGAAAGATATATAATAAAAAAGAACAATAACGCAGAGTTCATTTGGAAACTGAAGCAAATATAACTGGAATGCAAATGAGCTTGCAGCGGTTTTGCTCAGGGGATTGCTGGGTATTAATAAATAGTGTGGAAATCTCTTCTGGCGCTGAGGATGCGTCTGTGGAGTAGGGGCAGGAGTATTCTCCGCGGTGAAAGCGCTCAGGGCCAGCCTGGGTCTCCATCCAGGGGTGCGTGAGGATGCCCGGAGGTGGGTCTGAGCGAGCCCTGGGGATGCGGGCGGCGATGCTCACCTGGCTTCTCTCTCTGGGTCTTGCAGCCCCCCCCACCGTGCGGATCGTGCACTCGGGCCTGGCCTGCAACATCGAGGAGGAACGCTACTCGGAGAGGGTCTACACCATCCGCGAGGGCGAGACGCTGGAGCTGACCTGCCTGGTCACCGGCCATCCTCGGCCACAGGTGAGCCCCCGCCGTGCCCGCTGGTCACCCCCCCTTCCCTCTGCCCGCTCTGTCTCTGAGCCTCCGCGGGTTGCTTCCATCGTCTGCCAAGGACTAGACTGGTGCCGGGGGGGTAGAGATCAGTGCAACAGGATCTGAGGCGGAAAATGGATTTCTCTTCATTTTTACCTGTGCAAAGTTTGACTCTTTCTGAATGACTGTCTGGGAATGCGGTATTAATATCAGCGGGTCTGCATTGTACTTTAGCATCAGATCCTGATGTGAGTGTCTGAGGTCCAACAGGGGTTGGTAGAAGGAAAGGAAAAACAAATACAGGGACAAGGACAGCTGCAAGCAGACAGTGTGCACCAGAGTGAACAGAGGGGCACGGGAGAGTCGGGGGAGTCTCACTCTTGGTCTTGGATGGTCTTGGAACCACAGTGTTGCAGCCCTGCAGAAAAGAAAAGTTAAACAGAAAAAACCTACCTTTTTCTAAGCCTAACTCTATTTTATAGCAGCAAATTCAAAGCTGAAGAGATCTGCCAGCCTGTGCTGCCGCTGCCCTGCTGTGTCCCCCGTCACCCCCCGCCCTTTGCCCACGGTACCCCGTTAACAGGTTATTTTAGATCAGGACCTTTCAAGACCTGTGCAAGCGCAATGCTTTATTCCCTCCCTTCTCTGCTTTTCCCTTTCCATCTTTTCCTTTGTTTTTTGAGCCGAGCCAGCTCCCTCTTCCCTCTTCTGCCACTTTGCCTTTGGCTGTGTCCCTTCCCCTCGCTCTGCAGAGTACGGAGAGCTGCGGGTGCGTCCGTATTAGCCGAGATAACCACGCATCATACAGATTCGTATGAGATTTTGAACACTAGAGTACCTCGCAAAAAATTTTTCCTTGCAAGGTGGTGAATTAAAGACCTCCCTCCTGCAACGGCGTGGGACAGGCTGGGGCTGTGAAGTGCAGTTGGCCGCTGGGGAAACGGGACGGACTGGAGAGCTCAAGTCTGCAGATGAGTGATGTTCCTCTAGGAAGGGAAGATGTGCTGCTTCTCTGCCCTTTATTCCATACCTGTTCCCAATTTAATGAGAAGATTTGAGAATAAAGACGTTGAAGTGTATCCTGTGCTGGTTCCAGGGAAGGTGTAGGTCAGGCTGTGTCTTAGAAAACTACTTTAACTGCACCCAGTTGCACTCTCTGAGCTGCAGTTGCACATTAAAGCCACGGTATAAACCAAGCCATTTTTCTTTTAAATTAAGTGATCTCTGTCTAGTTTTTGCCAGGTGACGGAGAAAGAAAAAAGCCTTTAAAAAAAAAATAAAAGGAAAAAAGAAAAGAAAGACTGGGCCAAGTGTCCAGATGTTTTGACAACACCCCAAGTGAGGGCAGTGCTGTTTTCAAATCAGTCCTGCTGTTATGAAGTTTAATATTCAGTGTCCCACAGTGTATGAAAAGTATTTCTTGCCCTGCTACTGCATTCTCTCCTGTTGCTGGTTGTCCTCTTCGCTCTGACCTTGCCGGCTTATGGAATGTGGTCAGGGCAGATGTGGGGAAGATGCCGGTGGCTCCTCGTTGGAAGAGCTAAGTGGGAGATTCTGGCTTGGCACAGGCCTCCTTCACGAAGGTTGATAATAGCGTTTTAATGTAGCACTGACAAACATGGAGGGGGCACCTCCTGCCTTGAGGACACCCTGCTGCTTCGTAGGGGATTTGTTACGGCATAAGGTCACGTTCGACGTGGGGGAGATGGGATCTGCGCCAGGCTGGCTGCCTTCTCCAGCCACCTCTCTGAAACAAGTCCATGTCTCCCAGTGCCTGTTAGTAATGTTGGATTCACGCTGCCTCCCCAAACTTTTTGTATCCAGGCTTATTTAACAACTTTTTAAGATCCAAAGCAGCTGGCTCTGGGTGCAGCAGTTTGGCATGGCCGTGTGTTCGGGTGGGGGCAAGTAGGATATTTGCTTGCAGTATGAAGGCAGACTGATGCTGCCAGTGGGCTTCCTTGGAGAAGGCGCCTTTCTCAAACCATCCCCTCCACCTGCTGTGGCAAAGCTGACCGGCAGCCTGCAAGGTTTGGTGCAGCGGAAATCAAAGATCCCTCTCAAACCTGCCTGCCTGGAGGCTTGAAGCAGCTTCAAAGTGAGCAGGGCTGTTATCCATCAGGAAACGCTTTGGACCGGCTACGAAAGGTGCCGTCTCAAGCAGTAACAAAGCTTATGATGCTGCTGAATCAAAAAAAAAAAAAAAAAGCTGTTCAACCAAAACATCTTATCAAGAAAGCTACCACACGGCTGCTTTTTTCATGAAAATCTCTATTTTCCCATCTGGGATTCAGGATGGAAAATGGATTTCTCTTCATTTTTACCTGTTTATAGATTTTCTTTGTCAGCCAGCACCTCGGTCTGCTCTCTCGTGCGCGTTCTCATGTTACAGCTCTCTGAGACTCGAAATATTTTTTGCAGATTAATTGGCTGAGAGCAGGGGGATAGTTTTGGTAGTCTCAGATGGGTGATTCTGCATCGCAATACAGGAGGCTTGGCAGGGCTGTGTTTGAACATTAACCTTTTTATCACCTTCCTATTAAACTTCCGTTCAAATTTACTGCTCAAGAAAGTTTTTTTTTAAAAAAACCCCTAAGTTGCCATAGCTTTCTGCTATGTTTAAACATCAGCATGCAACACTGGGGCAGTCGCAGTTCCTTGGACTCATTGCCCATGAAATTTGGTTTCTCTTAAGCAAGACAGATGAGATCTCAGGAAGAAATCCTTTGCTGTGAGGGGGGTGAGCCCAGGTTGCCCAGAGAAGCTGTGGCTGCCCCATCCCTGGAGGGGTTCAAGGCCAGGCTGGACTAGGATCTTAGCAGAAAAGTGGTGCATCCCTGCAGGGATGCCAAGAGCAAACTGCTTTCTGCGCTTGCTGTTCTCTTGACGTGTGTTTCTGCTAATTGCCATCGCTTTGGCCACCGGAGGTGATGGCATTACAGCTAAGCAGAGACTGCCAGTCCCAGCCGTAAACACAGGTGCGGTGCCCATCACATGGAGATGAGAGGTGAATTTTGGGCTTCAGTCTTCACAAACGTTGTGCTGGTTCATTAACGGAGTGTCTGCTCTGTTCCTGCTCAGTGGGGTCTGGGTGCCAGGCAGCAGTGCTCCAGTAAAAACATCATTCCACACGAGGCTGGTGTTAGTAACAAGCTTTAAAGCCCTTAAAGCAAACCTGCGGAAGTACCTTCTGCAAGCCCTCAGTTTTGGGAATGGCATTTAAGAGCGGGCGCAAAAGCTAAAGCAGAAAGTTCCTGATTCGCAAGCTGAGTTTGGTAATTGAGCACCTTAATAGCTAGAGGTTTGGAGCTACAGTTAATTACACTTCCAAAATTAAACTCCCTTTAAAATCATGTGCTCTACTTAACAAAGTTTTTTTTTCGTGTTTTGGGGGCTAATTAGCTGCATTCACCTTCTTCCCTGACTCTGAGCTCACAGTAGGTCTCCATGAGTATTGAGAGGCAGTTTGAAAGCCAAGTGTCTAATGGTTTGCAGAGGAAACTCTCCTGTGAGCTTTCCCCCTCTGGGTCCTCTTGCAGTCTCAGCCAGACGGTGGGCAGGCGTGTGCCAGACCCGGTGACGGGCTGGAGAAGATGCCAGCACTGCAGGATGGGCCAGCTTCAGGAGCTGAGCCTGGGCGAGGTTCCTGAGGGCCCAGCTGAGCCCTCGTCCTGGCTGTAGAGGACATCAGCTCTTCCTGGCTGATGTTTCTCCAGCCATGGCCTTCCTGTCAGCCTAAAAGGCGTGCAGTGACTCTGTGGCTGAGAGAGGCGTCTGTGAGTGAGCCTCAGACCACCGCTGTACATGGCTGCGAGTGGATGTGGTCTTCAGGGAGTCTCCAAAGGCTCTGCTACATGCTCCGCCACCCCGGGCACCGACCGCCTTTCTCCTCAACCCTCACTGTCCCATGGACCATCCCCAAGGAGAAGAAACCTTGCTGATGCTCCATCGTAGCCTCCTTCACTGTGGGACTGTTGTTACCAGCACAGTGCCTATCTGGTTTTCCTTCTTACCGTATTAAAAGTTCCCTTGGGACATAAAGAGAGAGGAAAAACAATCTGTCTCAGAAGGTTGTGAACGTGTCCTTCTCCTTGGTTTTGCAAGGTGGCTCCTGAATATCCAAGTTTTGTGTCCAGGGCACATCCACATGTAAGTATGCACGTTAATGTGCGCAAGGGAGTGCTTGTAGATCCAAAACCTCTTTCCTGGGGAAAGGGGTGGGGGTGAGACCCAGGGGCAAGTGTGCCTTTCTGTGGGAGAGTGCCTTTGGCTTGCCCTAGGGTAGCCCAGTCGTCTTATTGTGTGTGGTGGTTTTTTTGCCCTCCCTCCCCATGGGCGCAAGGGACTGGAGCAGGAGGGCTGTAGCAACGGGGACTCAGCCCAAACTAGGTGGGACCAGTATTTTCTCCTCCTTCCTTCACAGATTGGGAGAGGCAAAGAGAAAGTGCTGCTCACGGGGTTCCTCTGCTGAGGGTGCGCTCGTGGCTTTACAGAAACAAAGCCGGTGGGGCTGGTGTGGGGGCGCACGCCGTGGTGCCAGGCGCTCTGTAGCCTTCTAATGGCATCCTCCATCATCTGAGGCTGCCCGTGGTGAGTCTCTGGGAGGAGGAATGAATGTTTTCTTTTTTTTTTTTTTTCCCTCTTTCATGTCAGCGCTCCTGCGCGCTTTACCAAAGTGCACATTTAGGCCCTTTTGTCTTTCCAGGCATTGCTTTTAACTTTTCGATCAATTGGTGTCGTTCTGTAAGAGGCTGATGACTTGTGTGTGCCTCTGTGTGATCCGCTCCGAGTGGTGTTGAAATGACTCTGCTCTATAGGGGCTTCTCTTTGAACGTGTGTCTTCAGATTTACTCGCTGGCTTCCCACCACGTGCCGCAAAATTCTCCCCAACGTTAGTGGAGAAAGGGAAACTCATGTAGTCAAAGAATTGTTGTGCTTTAAAACCGGCAACTGTTTTGAAACTTCGTTCAGAATTTGTTGAGGTTTAATCAATATCAGTGAGGCCTTTGGGGAGAATAACGGAAAGCTACAGTAACTATTGAAAGAGAATTACAAACACTTGCACGCGGTTGTTCCCCAAAACTTAGCCTCGCACCTAATTATCCAGAAAGCGCTGAGCACCCCAACACATCGGTGCATGTCTGCTTGTTGTCTGTGCGGTGATTGTGTAGCGTTCGGTGTATCACCGCTGTTCATAATTTGCAGCATTCTTATACACAGCACTCATCATTTGATCTATTAAATGCACCATTAGTTGCCATAGAAACTAATTTTCCTTGATTAAGTTTTTAAAATGCCACATCCATGCTCAGGTGAGGCTAATGGTGGGTGGGCAGATGCAGCCCTTTTTTTTCATAAATTACTGCTTTCAGGATTTTGCCCAGAGGTTGGATTTTCAAACAAAATTCTGCGAAGCCCCTGCTGTTTGGGAAGGAGGGAAGTGTGAGGAGTCCTCCATGGGGGGCTGAGCTGAGCTCTGTGTCACAGACTCCCAGACTGGCAGGGGCTGGAAGGGCCCTCTGGAGATCATCTCATCCACCCCCTGCCAGAGCAGGGTCACCCAGAGCAGGGGGCACAGGAACGCCTCCAGGCGGGTTTGGGATGTCTCCAGAGATGGAGACTCCCCCACCTCCCTGGGCAGCCTGGGCCAGGGCTCTGCCACCCTCCAGGGAAAGAAGTTTCCTCATCAGAGAGATGCTCCAGTCCTTTGGTCATCTTTGTAGCCCTCCATTGTACTTTCTCCAGCAGTTCCCTGTCTTTCCTGACCCGGGGAGCCCAGCACTGACCCCAGCACTCCAGATGTGCCCTCCCCAGGGCAGAGCAGAGGGGGAGGATGACCCCCCTCCACCTCCTGGCCACGCATTTTTTAGTGCCCCCCAGGATGCCACTGGCCTTCTTGGCCACCAGGGCCCATCGCTGGCTCATGGGCAACCTGTTGTCCCCCAGGACTCCCAGGTCCCTCCCTGCAGAGCTGCTTTTGAACCTGCTGGGGCTGTCTGTGTGTCCCACAGGGTGAGGGGCTGCAGTCTCACCTTTCGGACCTGTCCGTTCTCCAGGCATTAGCCCAGGAGCCCGGCGTTGTGCTGCACCTGCCCGTCAGCTCCACAAGAGACTTCTCCCTGTGTGCTAAGGCCACTTACCCCAGGACAAACGACTCCTTTGCTGTTCTGCGTAGCGAATAGGTGACACTTTCGGCACGCTAGCGAGGCTGTCCTGCACAGCCTATGGAGGGATGTAGCCTCTCCTAACCTTCCTTGGCTGCTCTAGCCTGTGCTGGAGGGGTCCAGCCGGTGGCAACAATGGCTGTGGCTGTTCCAAGGTGAGGAGTGACATTTGAGTGGATATCAGGAAACACTTTTACACTGAAAGGGTTATTAAACATTGGCACAGGCTGCCCAGGGAGGGGGTGGATTCCTCATCCCTGGAGGTGTTTAAGAAAAGGGTAGATGAGGTGCTGAGGGACATGGTTTAGAAGGGGTTTTTGTCAGGGGGGGTTAATGGTTGGACTTGATGATCTTAAAGGTCCCTTCCAACCCCACCGATTCTGTGATTCTATGATTTGGACCACAGGAGTCAGAGGGAGCAGCATCTTCTGAAAGAGCAGGGACTGGCTGGGATTTTGTATTCCTGGTTGTCCTCTAAAGGCCAAATGATAAAGACCTTGGGTTTTGTCAGCATAACCTCACCTGCGTTGGTTTTTCTTTTTTGCCCTGGGTGTTTTTTCCCGGTGTCCTTCACCCCTGTGTGCTGTCGCGCCTCAGGTTACGCTGCCCTGTCAGGAGGGGTGCACTGAGGTGCCAAATGTGCTGAGTGGAGGGAGGGCGACGCCAGAGTCCTCACCCCGTTGCTTCGCTGCGGCGATGGGGGCAGCTGCGGGAGTGCTCTCTGTCCCCACCAGCGTGGCCCAGTGCTTTATGGCGAGTCACGGGGTCCCCACATCCATCCCCCTGCCCCGACCAAGGCGTGCGCTGGTTGCCTGTGAAGAGAGCGGCAGATAGCTTGGCTCTCCTGGAAGGCAGCGCATGGGAGGATCTGCATGCGGAAGACGCAGAATCTTCTCCCTGTCTCTGTTCTGCTGTGTTTTCTTTCCACTTGTAGGAGTGGAGTGCTGTGCTGATGGCCGCTCTGTCAACGAGTAGCTTCTCCCCTTGCAGCTGAAAGGCTGCTCGCAGGTACCTTCTGCTTCCCGAGCTGGGTGCTTCCACACCCTGCGCAGAGCCATCACTGCCGCTCCTCCGGGGCACGCGTGGCGCTGGGGACACGTGCCCTGCCTGTTGGGAGCTCGGGTGGCCTCAGGGGGTGGTCCAGGTGGCACCGACGTTGTCCCCCGGCTGCAGGGGACCAGTGGGGATGCTGAGCTGACTCCCATCGTGTGGCAGCTGGGATGGAGCAGCAGGGCCCTGAGCACACAGCCTCTCCTGCAGGAACGGAGGTGGTGGCTGGCGGGGGGATGTTTTCAGTGTAATTTTGGGGCTTGGGTCTCCAAAGATGCCCGGGCTGACCCGGGCGAGCCATGGCAGAGCTGACTGGAGTTAGCAGGGCTGGCCCATTTTGCACCCGCTTTGTTGCAGCTATTGTCCAATGTGTGTGGAAGATGGGGTTTGTGTTACAGATGAATATTGCAGAAGAAGGAAGGGAAGATTTTGACTATATATTAGGAAGAAATCCTTTGCTGTGAGGGGGGTGAGCCCCTGGCCCAGGTTGCCCAGAGAAGCTGTGGCTGCCCCATCCCTGGAGGGGTTCAAGGCCAGGTTGGACGGGGCTTGGAGCAGCCTGGGCTGGTGGGAGGTGTCCCTGCCCAGGGCAGGGGGGGCACTGGATAATCTTGAAGGTCCCCCAGACCATTCTGCGATTCTGTGAAGAAGGAATTATTTGATTTCATTTATCATCTGGTGCTAAGTTGTATGACGGGACTCGAATAAACAACTGAAGCAATAGGCAAGACAGGAAAGCAGTGATACTGCAGTGGAGGGGGGGGGAAGGCCTTCTCTTGCCTTGCATTAGATTTGTTGGATTTGGATTTTGTTTTTTTCCCTTTCCAAAGCAGCGTGCTGAACCCAGTGGTAACAGTTGGGTGGGATGGATGAAGCCCCTGTCGAGACGTTGGGCCAGCACCATCCTGTGTGATGTGATGTCTGTGTTCCCCAAAGGAATGCTTTGGAAAAGCAGAAAGGAGCGAAATTTTCAAATCGGAGAGGAGGACCAATAGGGAGAATACGCGGGTGGGTAAAGGGTTGGCACATTTGTCTTTATGAGGGCAAAACCGTGGTGCTGAGAGAGACTGAAAGGTCAGTCCAGCCCCGCGCAGCCCAAGTCAGCAGCAGATTTGCTCAGCCTTCTAAGTTTGCATTTAGAAGCGACAGCATGATAGGAAACAGAGACTAGGTATGAGCATTACTTTCACTTGCTTATTGGGGTTTTTTTTTTTCCTGTCTCAAATGAGTGGCAGGAATAAACCAAACTTATGGAATGAAATAGTCTTTAGGTGGGTCCCAGTGTGTCTGGGGGTGGTTGGCTGCACTCCTTCACACAAAGCATCACCGTCGTGCCGCATCGGAGCATGTCGCGGACTGCCTCTGCGATGTGCTCAGGAGCGCGAGCGTCTCCGTCCAAGCAGCCTGTCTTTCAGTGCCGTCCCTCAGTCAGGATGCTGTGATTTCTGTCACGGACCCTTTTTTCCCCCCCCTATTTAATGCTTATTTCTCCTGTCAGAGCAGGAGGGTTGTCATGAGCACGGAATGTATCCGCAGTGCTCTGCGGAGGTGAGGATTCAGGTGCTGTATTTTAGGGAGAAAACATCAAATAAGCTGCTCGTAGCCTCAGCACCAAAAATGGCATGTAAATTTTAATCACGTATTTCTTTCAGTGCTGAAGAACGATAGAAATACATGCCCTCCTTAGCTAAATGTGAGCTTTACCGAGCCAAAATTTTATGAAGGGTTTTTTCAGCGTAAAATGCAGGCTAATTTAGTCATGAGTCAGGCTGGATTTTATCAGGTGTTCACTGAACATTTGTAAAGTCTTCCCGTGAACTGAGGGGTGTCAAATGAAATCATCGTCAGTTTTCCTAACAAGCGTACAATTATTGTAATAAGGATACGCAGAATGCAATAAGAAAACAGCTGTTCCTGTGTAAATACCCCCCCTCCCCCCAAATTGCTTTCTTTGGCCGCATCAGCAGTTAATAAGAATTCCTATCAATTAAAATAGAAAATGTAGCATCCACTTTACCTCCGAAGGAGCCTTTTATGTTTCACTTGCAGCTGATCAAAGAGAACACCACGTGGGTTTTTTGTTTTGTTTTTCTGAAACGCTGCTTTTTATATTTTAACGGATGGCGTGCCAGAAAATGTTAATTCTTTCTTTGCGCCCGCTAATAAGGTGACGGTAGGATTCTCTTCTGAAACATTAGAGGAGGCTACACTAATCATACCGAATGATTAAGATGGTATGCATTTTAAGTGATGAAGGTGATTCTGTAACGTGGCTGTTGCTGGAGATCCCTCTCTGCTCAGGAAGAAGTGGGAGCTGGGAGGAGTGAGGAGTGAAGCACTGTCTCAACTCCAGACCCTCCCGGACTGGGGTTTTTTTGCAGTGCTCAGTGGTATCCTGATGTCTCCTTCTCCTGGGTGTCTGAAAAGTTGCCTTTACTTCCTTCTGGACCTCATTTGTTGATATTGGCAGTAAATATATTTTTCTCTCAATGCTTCTTTATATTGTCTTGATGCTGAATCCTATGTAGCCTCAGCTGTGAGGATGACTATGGGAACCTCGAAGTAAGAGCAGGCAGAGGTGGTGAATGACGTGAGGAAAGAGGGAGGTCCGGAGGTGGTTAGTCCCAGCCATTTCTGTTGATTGTGGAATTGATTTTGAAGGCTACAAGAATTTAGAATTCCCGAAAAAGCAACCCAGCAGAAAACAAAACCCACTAATTGAAGCTGTTTCCCCCAAAATTTGTTTTGGACCTAAGTTCTTGCCTAGTGGCAATCTAATGCTAAAAACTCACGGGTAAGCTGTAATGAGTAAAAGGGGGCTTGGTGGAGTTGTCTTTGTTGGGTGGGAGTTACGGAGCCTCTTCTCCAGGCTGTCGTGGCCCCAGAACTGTTTGGGCAGCAGCAGTGAGGAAGGTACAGCATCCTTAACGGTCCATCCACCCTCTGGGACACGGGCTTTCGCTGACGCCCTGGGCCGGAGGCGCTGGTCCGTGCCTGCAGGACTGTAACTATTGAAATGTAATCCTGTCTTGGCGGATATAATTTTCACGTGGTAACTCGGTCGCATGCTGCAAACAGCACTGAATATTTTGTGCCCGCGCCATTGACAGAAATGTAAAGCTTCGCCCCATCACCTGCAGGCAGCTGGGTCAAAAGGCACATTGTTTGCAAGCTGCTAAAGAAATTAAACTCCTCGGTTGTTTTATTCTGAATAATTTGACCAGACATATCTTGCTGGTTCTCCTGGTTCCAGGTGGCTGCTGTCTTTCAAGAAGAAATACGTTTGCAGGTTTCTAAAAAGGGTTTGGAAGTGGTGAGGGAAAGAGGTCAGCTTAAATCAAGATAAATGTAACATCAGGTGAAGTGTGCATTTCAGCCACGCTCTCTCAGTTGAGAATATCGAGCCTGGGCTTGCTAAAGCATCAGCAATCACCGGAATGAGACTTTCAGAGAACCACGTGGAGCTGAAAATGACATCCAGGTGGGTGATTTTTAGCATACCGGTTTCGTATTGACCCTTGTGGAAGCTTAAAAGCTGCCAGAAATCCCCCACAGAAAGTTTCCAATGAACACAGAGCATGGATCGTGGAAGGAAAACAGCAAAATTTTCCAGTTTAGTGAAGTATGGACACTTGTCCTCTGAATGGGTTGCATCTGTCTTCCCCTGGACCTTCCCCCCAGACTCTGCCCTGCAGTCTTTGCTTTCTGCCTGTATATTGTCAGCGTTTGGTTTCCTTTTCTTTGGTGGCCCTTCAGAGGTGGGATGTTGGCTGAAAGGATGGAGAAGCGGCTCTGGGATGCTGTAGAAGTAGCTGGTTTTTCCATGACTGTGGAACATATGAGTCTCATAAGCAAAAAATTGAGGTGGGTGGTTTTGGAATGAGGTCTCTTGCTGTGAGGTCTTTCTTGCTGAAAAAGAATATATTTGATGAGTAAAGAGATAATTTAGTAACCCAGGGAAACTAGCAGCGTATGCAGATCTGCTGCGCCTGAAGCAGAAGTACGTTCTGGTAGCTGGTCTGTGAAAAGATGCCTCCTAAAGAAACGCTTGAAAGATGTTTTTTATGGAGGGAATCATTCCCGTTGCAGTGGACATAGCGAAAGGCGGTTCTCCTACATCTGCGAGTAAAACCTCAGAGCAGCGACCTCCTCGTGAGTTTTCCCATAGCAGCAAGAAGTGTTCATGGCTGGAAACCACTTTTGTTTCGCTGCCCATTTGAGTTCGTCTCCAGAAGTGATATGTGTTAGACCCCAAAGTCCAAACCACTCGTCAGTGCCTCTGAGAAGGTGCGGTATGGCCACAAGCTTGCTGCTGGTCCCTTTTGTGCTTGACTCCAGAGTTTGTCCCGAGGGCTGATGCCCTTTGAGGGGAGATTGGTTTAGCACCAGCGTGCACTTCCATGACTGGTTGAACATTAGAGGCTTGGTTGTTCTTCAGCACCTTTTTCTTATGTCACACTGAATTCGGGGGGCAGAGGGAAGATGGTTCTGTAGCACACTGTGGTTCTACCTGCTGCGAACGTACTGTTCTGTTTCCCGCGTATCTTCATATGGTCTTGAAAGACGGTGCTTTCACAGCAATAATTTGATGGTACCTGAGGACCAGGAGTCAAACCCTCAATGACTAAGGCAGGCTCTTGCGATTCTTGCTTTTGCATTTTAAGGGAGGAAATGCAGCTCACAAAAGCTAGTCCATCTGACCTGTCTGATGGTGATAGAGTTTGAACAAATGGGGTTGTTTCTGGTCGGACCGTTAAATGATACCTCTTGATCCTTCTGCGAGTTTTTATTCTCTGGGCTGCTAGCAGCTCGTTCTCATAGATAAAAATTATATCGGAGCCTGAGCTCTCCTTCAGCCTCTGGCAGCTGGGGGTGGCTGTTTTGGGAAGTACCGGGTTTATTTTTGCTGCCGTCCACCTGAGCACTTGTATCTGGATGCTCTGCAGAGCGTGAGCTTATCAGGCTGGAAAAAACATATGCCTTTTGCTGAAGGATGCTCTGTAATTGAGGCTTATTCCCGAGTGGTGCTGAAGAGCTCTTGTTGTGTTAGTTGTTGTGTTCGGCTTCCCCCTCCACCCCCCCAGCTTTTGGAGTCAGCTTAGGGGGTTTTTTGTTTGTTTGTTTTTATTTTGGTTTTTTTGATAGACTGTTCTGGGTGTAAAGGCAAGAAATCTGAACCTGAAGACAAGCTGAACTGTAAATACACTTAACTATTTAATCTGTGTGTAAATATTTCCCTTCCCAGCCAAAAGTAATTAAAAAGAAGACTCAGCTGTTGCTGTCCTAATTCATTTGGTGTGCGCCAGGTATTTGTTCTGGTGCTGCACTACAGGGCGCACAGCACAGATGCTGGAATAAAGCTAAACAGAACTAAAAAATGGTACTAGTCTGATAAGTACAAGTATATTTATTGCTTGTCTTAGAGGGAGCTAAACTGTACAAGGAGCTTTAAAAGCCCTTTCTAGGGTGCACCAGCATCTTCCATCAGAAGGAGCAGGGACAACTCGTGTGTGTTTTGTTCCGTGTTATCTCTTTCTGCGTGGGCTGTTATTCCTCATAACAGCAAGCGCATAATTAGAGACTAAACAATAAGAATTTCCCAGAGCATTCTTATTGGTGCTTTTTTACAGAAAATTCTTGCTAGACCAAGTGGCTTTTTGCTCCTTAGTTTTGAGGGGTTTGACTCGTTTTACCTCTGCTTGAAAGATATAACTTTAGTATAGTCTTGATAGGTCCTTATAAATAATTATGGCAACTTTATAGGCTGAATCCTCTTACCCTTGCAGATTTCAGGATCCAGGAGATAAAAATAACAAGTGAGGCTTTTTTTCCCCCCCCTCCCTGTATGTCTATCAATCAAAATGATAAAGATATTTATGACTTGCACGTTTTAATGGTGTAATTAGATATAATTACATGTTCAAATGATTACACATATGAACACTAATTACATAATTGAAGACAATTATGCTAACTAGGTAAATACATAATTAACTAAAAGTCTCTTGTAAAATCAAGGAAATTTGCACAACGGCCAAAGAAAGTAAAATCACAATAAAAAAATAACTAACTCCTTTAGTCTGACAGCTGCAAGAGCCAGCCAGCCTTTGGAGACCTGGCCCTTTGCCTTCTGGCGGGCTGAAGCTTAGTTCAGCTGCCCCTTCTGTTTTGTAGTCTCCTCGTAAAGGGAAGGAGAACGTTCAAGCAAGTGGTGTTTGCCTTGGTCTCTGGCAATGATTTTCTGACCTCCATAGGCTGGATTTTGGCCGTTCATTGGGGTGTGGGCTTTTTGTGGGGTGTAATGTGGTGTGAGATGTGGTGAGATGTCCAGAGCCTCAGTAAACTCCGCAGTGCAGAAGAGCGTTTGAGGATGGATCCTTACTCTCTTGAATTAGTGGCTGTAGCCCCTCTTCCCTGTGCTGTCAACTTTCCAAGTTTTACATATTCCCTGATGTGAAGCCTTCTTCGTTTCCCTTTGGAAATCATCTCAGTTCATTGTTGCTTAATATTGCGATGATTTCCTCAGCCTTCGCTCTACAATTCTTCTCCCTTAATTCCCTCCTTTTATTTCTAGTTGCAAGCTGAACCAGGTTCTTTTATTTTTCTTTTTTTCCTTAATGTCTATTTGCAATTCTCTTGATATGTGGGAACTGTTCCCAGATCCCTTTCCTTGGCACTTGTGGGAGTCATTTAAAGGTATGCCAGGAAAGCTCAACAAGTCATGAATGATGCCATTTGTGATTACTGCATTTTTCATAAATTTTCTTCTCGTTGGGTTCCGAATTGGAAATAAGCTAAAATCTCAAAGTTAGTAGGATCCAACCACATGCTCAATTTCTTTTTCCTGAACAAAGCTCTTGCCACAACCCTTCTCAACTGTGCCAGGTACACGGCAGAAGAGACTCTGTCCTTTTCCAGTGGTGGTTAATATTGTGTTAGACTTTCTCACTGTCTGAAGGAGGCTTTGCCACTTCTTCATCCTCTGAAACAAAGAAAAACAAAAAGGGGGGATACGGATGGACAGACATGAACACACAGGTATCATTTGGTGTCCCTGGCACTTTCAAGCGGAAACCTAGGAACTTCCATCCTGACTGAGTCCAGATATCCCTTGTCCCATCTCCTGTCCAGTACCTGGAGTGTACAGGTACGATGTGCTCAATCTTCCAGCCTCTGGCTGTTGGGTGTTTTGGAATTCAAAAGGAATTTGGATCAAAAGGTTGTTGTGTCTGATGACTTTTGTAACTCGGTGTGGATAGATTTAATTCCCATGAATGACTGTTCTCTCTTTTAGAATCAGTTTGGACCCCTGAGCTTCATGTCATCATGTTGGTTAATAATTTGTGACTATTAATTACACAACACAATTATATGTTGTACTTTGAAAGAAAAAAAAATATTTATAAAAAATCCCAAACAAACCTTGCTGCTTGATAATTTCAGTCAGTGCCTCTGATTCTTTATTTTACAAGAAATTGTGGGCTTGATGCAGAATCTGTGACTTGTGCTCGCAGATGCTAATCTTTACTGGCCTTAAGTTCTGTTGATCGCGTTTCGTACCAAGCTGCCTTCTCAGCTGAGCTGCCAACTCTCTCTTGTCAAGATTTCTTCTCTTTTCCCTTTTCTCCCTGCTGCCTCCCCTTCCCTGTTCTCCCACCTTTCAAGCGAAATAAAATGTCATCTCCTTTCTATGTCATCACAGCCAAACCAAGTCAAATCTCAGGATCCCACTCTCATTTTTAGCTCAATGAAATTGTAAGGTGTAATTCGGCATCTGCGAGTGTTGGTTGCTGTGGAAGGAAGATAAAGCACAGCTAATGTTACTGGATCACTGAGATTTAGGGTTTAATTCAGAAGGATGTCTGGAAATGAGGCAGGTGTGCATCTTCAGTCTCAGAGGGATGCAACGCAGGGTCTGCTGCAGGAAATGCTGATAAGGTCCAATGCGAACGAAAAGGCAGAGCCCGGCGGTCATCAGCCTTCCAATATTTAGAAGGGATTTTTCCCAGAGTCTCTTCGTGCACCAAGTCTGCTATCAGTGGTGTTTGAAGTACAGCATGGTTTTTCCGGATTACGTTTTATGAAGTTTTTAAAATGGGAGCTAGTTTAAGTAAACAGACTGATATTGCATCGCAGGAAATCAATAACCTCGGTGCTATTTGCAGAAGACAATGTAGTGAAAAAAGAGCCATTTAAACCCAGCGTTTTATGATGTTCAGTTAAGTGGATTTAATTTGTTCAAGCAGAGGTGGGTCGGAAACGTGCCTGGGTTCCTGTTGGGGTGCGAGTGGTGGCATCTCCGTGGCCTTGAGCTCCGCGGGAGGAGGGAAGGCAGTGCTTCGCGTGCTCCTGCGGGTGCGAAGAATTACGGATCCACAAAAATCTCAGCCCTTGGGAGGTACAAGCATGCTCTGGAAACAGAGTTGTTTTCTTAGTTTTCATGCAGAAGGAAAACAAATGCATTTCCCTTTCTATTGATGGCTCACACTGAAAGTATGTAGGTCTCTGCTTCATAGCGTTCGCCATCTGCACAGAAATAGCTCTCTGTTGCAATTCTATTTCGGCCACGCACGCAGCCGTGCTGGCGTCAGCGACTCCTGCTTTTGTTTTCTCGTTTACAGATACATTTATTTGTGAGACTTGTCAATCAGCTTTGGGTCTGCCCAAAAATATCTCCCCTAACGGCTGCTGCAGCAGGTAGTCAAGATTCATATTGCTGAAAGACCAGAAGAGACACATTTTCTTCAGTCTTTTTCAGTTTACTTGTAAGTCTGTGACAGCGTTTCGGGTGTGCTCTGTAAAGCTGTTTTCTCTTGAAGACTCTCTTTCTCCCAGGGGTTTTGCAGGGGAGTGAAATGGGTAGAGGAGGAGAGAATGAGAAGCAGAAGTAATACGTGAAAGATTGTTATAAAAGGAAAAAAAGCACCAATTTTAAACTGCCTGGATTTCAAGATGGCTTTGTCACTTTGAAACGCGATTCTATTATGAAGAGTGACTTCAAAGTAGAAAAATCCTGTTAAGCAGCCACTTTTTCCTCTCTCTGTTTAGACTCCAGACTTCTGAGTTTAATGGCAGAAAAACATTTTTATGCCTTTTTGCTCTTGAGGGAGATGAGTAGTTCGGGGAACGGGGGAGCTGGTGGCTTCTGGTTTCCCGCTGCTGCTGCTTGTGCTGTGGTTGAACCGCAGCTCCTCAGCCCTCCCTCCTCCTCCAACGCCGTCCCCATCCCCAAACTGGATGGAGACACCACCTCTGGGCACCAGGAGGGGAGTTGGTACTGCTCCGGGGCTGGCTGTGCGCCCGTAATGAATTTGGCTAAAACTTGGCTCTGAAAGGTTGTGCAGGGAAGACTTTGAAGGCTATTTGCTTGCAAAAGCGGGCTATTAAGAGTTATTTAGGGTAAGGTTGGGGTTTTTGGACACTTGTGAGGACAATGCATTTGTGTAGAGGTGCTGGGTAACGGAGATCCAGTACCAGGTGATGGTTTGGGCCGTAGAGCTGGTTCCTGGTGGTGAGCACAAAGGGAGATTTCACATCTCCCAGTGCTCCTGGGAAAGCCCTTTGGCGCTGCTGACTTTAATTTAGTGAAAAGTCTTGGATAGAAGATGTTTTGCATAAACATCTTAAGCTGAGCAAATGGAAAGTGATTTCTAATCTATTTTATTGCTGCCTTAACTTTGCCTCTTATGTTGAAAATTGATCTGCGATCGAATTTCAGTCCCTCATGTATGTTTTAAAGATATTGATTGCTTTTCCCTGATTTTTCATTTGATACTGCAAATTTGCTGAGCTTATCACTTGCACTCTTGAGCATCTTTCTGTTACTTTAATGAGAACTGTGGCTTTTCTCTATACCCTTGCCAGTTCTTCAACGTCTTCCTAGGATGTAACCCTCAGGGTGGGACTGTCGCCTTAAGCTTCATTCCAAGGGCAATTGCAGAAGCTTCAAGTAGAGACAATGTAAAACTCGTAAAATGTCTGATTATTTTCTGCTTTATGCAGCAACAAAAAAAAAATCTCTCAGCTTTTTGGTTCACTGGCAGTTCCGAGTAGTGGTGGGACTGGCATGGAGCACGTGGTTAGCTGTGGTACCACCTCCCTGTCCCCAGTCCTTTTTAGCGATTTCACCTTCTGAGATGTGCGCAGAATGGTGTCTTTCTTGGAGGTAACCTCTGCAGAGCATCACTGGAATTACCTTGTCCATGGACCCGGTTCTCCTCTTTGCAGCTCTTCCGGGGACTGGCCTCCAGGTTATCAGCTCCCTTATTGTAGCAATTCTCTCGTAACTCATGTGAGATTGATTACACCAGCCTTTCTTCTTGAAAACTGTAAGGATTTTAGATCATTTACTCTACCTGTATGGCAATAATAGAAACATACTGTCCCTGATGGAAAAAAGTCCTATATTTAGATTGGCCCACAGGGGAAATAAGAGTCTGGATGTGAATGGTCTCATCACCAAGATTAGCTCTATGCTAGTGGCAGTAGCTGCAAGTCACAAAATGTCTTGTATTTATTTGCCTTTGAACCATTTAAGAACTATAGTGGATGAATTTCCAGGT
Organism: Rhinoptilus africanus; assembly: GCA_013400135.1. Lineage (NCBI taxonomy): Eukaryota > Metazoa > Chordata > Aves > Charadriiformes > Glareolidae > Rhinoptilus > Rhinoptilus africanus. The sequence goes on from VXBO01014517.1 coordinate 631,460, forward strand.
GTTTAAGTTATAAGGATATGTTTATGGCTCTGGCGGTTTAACACGGTATAGCAACATTGTCAGGGAAGCCACTATAAAAATTAATAACTAGGAATTCAAATGGTGCTGTGTCTGCCTCGTTCTGCCTTTAGATTATGCTCTTTATTATAAAGGTGAAAAGTTATATTTCATTTCGAAGGACATTCAGGCTGCTGAATAAAAAAGCTGAGAGAATAATAAAAATATACCATTCATAGATGTTTGGATCATTTCATGAAACTCACTGAATAATTTAGTTGATGGACAGTAAATAATTTCCCATTGGGAAGGCGTAAACATGCAAGACCTTTGTAAGTCCTGCAGCTATTAACAATTTAAAAATGATAACTGACTTCACTAGAAACCGGGCTCTGTGAAATTCAGTGGGCTCAGCCCTTCCAAGTTAACGCTAGAGAAGGTATTTTCCTGCCATGCAGAATGGAAAAAACCCTCCATCCTTCAGTGAGATATTTATAGTAAAATGTATATTGATTATTCAGTATAAAAGTGCTAATTTTTGGAAGCAGTGAGACATCTTGAAGTCATAAGGAAAAACATTATAGTCAAACTAGGATCAATTGCTGCAATTAATCATTTAGCAGGTTACTCAAAGATGTTTTGAGACAGTAGATGTTTGCCCAGACACAACCTTTTTATAAAGAAACACAGGCTGATTCAACTAAGCAAGATGCTACAGGAAGGATCTAAAACAGGGTTGTTTTACCAATTTACCTAAGGATTGCTATATTATTGTCTTCAGGATCCACTCTTCACTTATATCCAGTTAATCTTTCTGCCTTTGAGTGTAAGAAGTCCTTCCTCTGCAATTTCAAAGACAAATTCTTAATTCTTGGCATTCAGAAGACTTAGACCTGTGTGATGCCTAATTTTCAAGAGTTTTGATGGCAGCAGGTACAAGTCTGTGGAACAACTGAGACACGAGCTTTTTAAATTTAAGAGTGAAGTAACCTTTGCTGCCTTGAAATTGTAGCTCTGGAGAAATTGTGTTTGAAAATGTAATTTTCATGGAGCAAAACCTCTCTGAAAGTCAAATGGAGAAATAATTTGAAAGACCAAGACAACAAAAAAAAGAGGTATATGCTTTGTTTGGGGCCTGTCTTTACCGAAAGCTCATCTTTTCTTTACCTTAATCCACCAGGCAGGTCTGGACTACCCCGTCCCCATGTCTGCTGCCTGGTGACACGTCTGAGGTGGACTCTGCTCCATCAGCCCATGGGTGCTGAGCTGCGGTGTAGTAAAGCTCCACAAATGCCTTTGCAGCATTTATCGTAAATATATCAATCAAATAGGAAATTTGTGTAGAACGTGGATTTGTTGGCAGCTTTGGTCCTTCCTTGAGTGGCTGTTCTGTTCTTCACATCTGGGAGATTCGTATTAGTGCCAATAGCAAATAAAACAAATGTGGACTGCTGAAGAAGTGTGTGTATATCCCATTGCTACGTATTAGCCTGTTTTCTGTCTTCAGGCTTGAAACTGAAATTCAAGCCTGCTGTTTTCTTTAGTGGCAGTATGTCATCTACCATTACCCTGTGTGCGACATGGCCTGAGGTGGTGGGAGGGTGGGATCGTGTTTCACATGATTGCCATAAAAGTTTCCCGATGCAATGAGGAGTTGGCGTTGATGTGATGTTGGGAGAAAAGCTGCATTTTGCCCATTGTAGCCAGGAGACGTGTCTGTGCACACAGAGTATCAGTTCACGCAAAACTCCTGGCTTTGGGATGCTAAGCTCCACTGGTGGGGCTTGGGTAACTCTTGTGTAACTCGGGTTTAGGTATAAAACAGGAGTTATCTGTCTTACAGAAGTGCTGGAAGTTCAGAGATGAAGGAATAGTCAGCTTACATGTAGTTTTTCTCACATTATCAGTTGTTGAGGTCTTCAGTTATTCTTCTTGACCCTTACGTTTATTGCAGCTTACCATTCTGGAGTCACAATGCTATGGTCTTCATCCGCAAACTCCAGCCACAGCGTTGCTATGACTGGGATGTTTTGGGATAAAGCGAACTATGAACAAAGCACTAAACTTGTTCTGGTAGGACTTGATTGCTTGCAACTTTGTAGTTTTAATGCTGATTTTCTCTGTCAATAATAACCAAAATTTTTCCTCTGTTAGAGAATAAAAGGATTTTTTTCCCCCCCTATGTGTTATAGCAGTCAAGCTGGAAAATAACAGTTTCTCTGTGATCTCTGGCAGTGAATCAGAACTGATCATGTCCTGCATGTTAACAGCTACTGTCACAGACTGCTTTTAGTTAAATGAGTAAAAAAATTGTGCTTTTGCGTGCCAGCATTCTGAAGCATTAGTGCACGTGTAAACAAACACACGAGTTGTCCCATAAAGGCAACAGCATCAGTCGCGTCCCTGGCCTGGGGACTGTGCTCTGTTTTCTCCCTTGTGTTTCTGTGAAGTTTGAGCAGTTCAGGTATGGAGCAAGGAAACCCAGTCTTCCAAGGGTGATTGCGTCTTGGCTACTGCAAGCTCGAAGAAATACATTTGGAAACCAAATATTCTGCAGTTCTGCATTTGTTTTGCACTGATAACCGCTTTTTTAGCTCTGTCCAAGACAGAGGATCATCGCTTGGACAGTAAGCAGGACTTGCTCTGGGTTGGCTGCTTTGCCTCTCTGATTTTCCACGTAAGAATTTTCAGACAATGAACTTTTATCTGAAGCTATTTTCAGGTCCAGCATTTCAGGCAGTATTGCATGAAATAAATAGGAAGAGAGTTTTTCATACCGCCGTTGCATATTGCTGGCCTGTAGCAATACCTATTCCAGTAACGACAGATATTTTGTGCCCTCTGTCTCATCGGGTGGGCTGCATCACGCTGCCTCTGGTTTACTAATAATCAGAACGCACCATCATCCCCTCCATGTGTTATTTAGCTATAGGGGAGCATAATGGTGTAATTTAGATATCTGAATGCTTTCCTTTCATGTATGGTGGGGATTACCTGGTGATCAGGTGGGAGATTTCCTATGGTAAACGTGCTGTTGTAAAAGTAAGTGCAAGGTGGTGTCGTGCAGAGGAGCGGTGTCTCAGCCGAGTGCTGTATCTCCTGCCTGGCGGGCATGGTGCAGGAGTAGTTGTGATTCGGTTTAGGTGACAAGGGGAAGGATATTTAGAAACCCTTGGAGATGTACATTTGATTTGAGTGACCCCCTGAGTCATCAGAAGGCTCAGCGGGAGTGTTTGTGTCCGTTCAGATAGGGGCTGATGGAGTCACCCGGTGATGGTCTCTGCGCCGAAGATGTTGAGCAGTTTTGTACAGAAACCTTGGGGGCTGAACAGCTTGCTCTCCGCTGGGAACCGGTGCCTGTGAGAGTCTGGTACAAAGTCCATCCCTGCCAGTCCCACGGTGGTGGTTTACGGCTGCCTGGCACTTACTTGGCTCTTCCACTTATTGCAGGAAGGGAAGGGGAGCTTGGTGGGGAAAAAAAGGCTGGTTTGGGTCAAAGTATGTTCCACTTATTGCATATAGGTATGGACGGTCTCTCGTGGCGTCAGGCAGTGAAAACTCAGATCCAGTGTGCTCCTGGGTTTTTGCTTTTTTCCCCCCCTTTTTTTAGGGGTGTTTTTAGTGTATTTTGGGACATTTTTAAAGTAATTTTTTAAATCAGAGGCTAGGAAGGGAGTAACGGAACTTCAGATGTGATTTGGAGCCAAGTTAAAGAGGAGTTTTAAATGTACGGTGTTAGCTGCTTCTGTGATGTGGTTCGCTGCCTGGCAGCAGCATACGGCGGCTCTGGCTCCGCCGCTGTCTCTAGGCACGAGTCTGGCCCATGTAAAATGAGCCTGGGTGTATTGCACAGGGCACCGAGGCCTGCAGCGTGGTCCTCTCCCCTCTGGATAGAAGGTCAAGGTCAGGGGAGATGCGTCTGCTCAAAACTGCTTCAGCAGCAGTCCCTGTTTCTTGGCCCTAAAAGGGCCTTTCATGTAGCGTGTGCTCTGTGTTTATCATGAAGGCGGCAAGTGCTTCTCGCCTTCAGTAGCTGCTGCCCCAGCCATTGCTTTCCTGAGAACAAAAAAATCACTTGGAAAAATAACTCAAAGGCGTTATTTTCCCTTTTTGGGGGGAGGAGGGTATGCTTAAGATGGCTTTTCCCAAAGCCTCTGGCGTCCTTAGGCATGAAGAAATGTTCCAGCACCTCCCAGTGAAGCTGTGCAAAGGCTTCTTTTAGGGCTGTTTGCATACAAAGGAGGATGTTTAATCTGAGGCAGGGATTTGGGGATTATAATGGTGATCAGGAGGTTCTCCTATTCCTTGTTTTCTTAGCGGTGTCAGAGGGCAGGGGCTGCAATCAGCGGCAGTGGGATGCGGTACCAACACCAGCGCCGGCACTGTGTGTATTTTAAGGACCATATTGCAGTTGCTGCGTTAGGCAGATTTCAGTGTCATGCTGTAAGGAAAAGATTGTCAAAACCTCATTTTCCACCAGCTTTCTCCATGGAAGAAAGAAAAATTTCCATTGCAAATATGGTTGGGTTTTGTTGGTGGTTTTTGGTTCTTTTTTGGCGGTGGTTATTGTTTTCAACTAAGAAAAGTGGTTTGTAATCTGAGTAGTGATATTTTAATGTTTACTATCTTTGAGAAAGGTAGTATTTAAAAGAGAAGTGTTTCATTTTTATAGCGTCACCATTAAATATTTTTCTTATTCTGCTGCTTTCTCTTTTGGGCATGAGCACTTTGTTTATGCTGAGAAAAGTTAGGCAAAATATTCTGAGAGGTTTTGGTTTTTTTAAAATCTCCATTTTTAGTCTAAGAAATGTAAAGCCTATGACTCCTCCTGAGGTTGCAGGAAAGCTCACTGAGAAAACTGAAGCTGTAGGTGAAATACGACTCTGTGTCTCAGGGCATCTGCTTAAGCCCATAAAAAACTGTCAAATATATTGATGGTTAGAGAACTTATGGGCATATACAAATCAGACAAGTACATAGGTCATGATATGGCACGATGTATCATAACTTACTAATTTTTAAGAGTTGAATAATTTTTAATTGAATTGTTCATAAATCATTTCTTATTTCCGCATGTTTGGCAAGAAAAAAAGAAAAGGGGAAAAAAAAAAAAGAAAAGAAGGATTTTATAAATAAAGACCGTAATCATATGGCAGAGCAATGACAGTACATGGGTGGGATTCCCAAGAGTGCATCGGAATAACAGTGAGTACTTTGGAAAACATCCTAAGAAGCCAGAGAGTACATATCTGCATAATGGATTAACATTTATTAGTCTGGTACGTGTATGCCATGATGTGTGGACATAACTTCTTAATTAAAACTTTGCATTATGAGCAACAGTGGCTTTGACTTCTCGGCAGTACAGAATTTATTTACTTCTCGTGTTATCTGCGCGGTCTGAGTGGACACGTGGAGCTCGCGGCGCTACTTCCGCACTAGGAACTGGGAGCTTCCAAACAGAGGAGCAGATTAGGAATAGCAAACACTGATAAAATGCATCTGGGTGAGCAGTCATTTTGTGCCAAGTTATCTGAACGCACTGGAGTATCTGAACTGTGTGAATATACAGTCTGATGTCTCTTTGTTTGTTTGTTTTGAAGTTAGTAATCTAGAGGCTTTCTGAATCCTCTGCCAAACAGAAGGGTGGGTGCTGCTTTGGGATTTGAAAGTGATGCCTGCGGCAGAGTCCCCTGAGCCCATGGCCCTCCTCTGCCTCCCTCCGCACCTTGGAAATGGGGTAGAGTCGGGATAATGTTGGGATAATGTCAGTGCTGTGGCTGCGCTTGCTCTGAGGGTCACTGTGTTGAGCAGTGATGAGGGTTTGGATACCAGAGCCGTCAGATGCTCCATCTCTAAGGATGGATTTGATGGTCTCAGTCTCTTCAGAGTCACTAGAGGTCACCCCAAAGCGCAGACGGGAACTTGTGGGAGTGGGTTGAACTGCTGAGGACCTCTCTACGGAGGTTTTCAGCCTCAGGCGTCTGCCTTTCCTGTGCCCAATTTTTTGATCACTGCATTAGCATAGTGTTTGAGAGTCATCTTCCCAGTGCTTTCCATAAATTTCAGCGCACTATTGATCAGTGTGGGCTTGTGCGTATGTTGAGTTAAAGCTGGGGGAAGTAATGAACTGAAGCTAAATCAGACCTGTGACGTTCCTGGAGGGTATCTTTTAAGAGAGATTCTAGTCGACAGTATTCCTTTTATTCTTCAGGGATCCCTACATACACTACAAAATTATTTAATTTTAAAAATTACTCTTCTTTCCTCTCAAATATTATATATATATATTATTTTGTTTAAGTTGAAAAGTCCACTTTTGTTTACAGACAAACAGGATCCTGTTAAAATTCCTTATAACAAAGAGAAGATAGATATATATCAATGTTAAGGTGCAGTAGAGGGTGAAGGCTTTTGCATTCATAAAAAAGATAAAACTCGGAGGGTATCTAACTAAGCTTTGCTGTCATTTTTTGTGTAAGTTATGTAATGTTACCAGTTACACCGATGCTGATAATACTTATAACACGTTATTTCAGTTGTAAGTTCTTTTGACGGGACAGAATGCATCCCACTTGAAACTTCTTGTGGGAGAGGAAAAGGAGGAAGAGAGAAGTAAATGCTAAAGGAAAGATGCTGTTAATTATTTTTCCCAATCAGCTCAAACAGAGCTGATTACATAAAGGGAAATAAAACACGCGAGAGGTTCAGTGAACATCTCAAACACTATTTAAAAATACTTTTCAAGCGTTTGAAATCTATATGATGAAATTGTATTCTGCAGCATGCAGAAGCTGAGTATGTGTTCCAAAATTATCCTGCAGCACATTTATATGGATGATTTAAAAAGCCCCGGAGCCAAGAGTTTAGAATAGAAGTACAGACAGATTGAGACTGGTAAATATAGCAGTGCTAAGAGTGTCTCTCTCACATGCGGGCCGAATGGTGTAGATGAGGAGTTTGGCATATTTGCTTTATCCCGGAGCAGCAGAGCCCTGTGAGAGTTATGCAGGTCACCTGGCAAGAGGGCAAAGCCAGTCGGGCTTATGAATTTAACAAGCCAGAACCAGAAGAAAAATTTTTGGAAGCATTTTTTGCTGTAATTTCAGCCTCCGAAGCCCACGCCTACTCTCCTTTCAAGCGGAGGAGAATTTACATGGGTTGCAGCTGGTCATGAATTTTTCAGTTCGGTGCCTTCTGGAGAAGATCCCTCCTGTCCAGAAGTTCCCAGTGAGAGGAAGGCTGACCCCTGCCAACCTTGTGCAGGTTACTGGGATCCAGGCTCCAGTTCTGGGTCAGGACTTGATATATGTGCGACTCCAGTGTCCCTGCATTCCTCTGGGGGAATGATCTCCCTCCAGCCAAGGCAATCCTTAGGGCCACCTTGGCATCCACCAAGGGCTGCACGGCTCAGCCATGGGACCTTCCTGGAAGGCTGGAAGCACAGTGTATCCAGCTCAGGCTTGGCTGGGCATGGAGACAGTCACTCACGCTGTTCCAGGCATGCTATTCCTGAGCTGCCAAGGCTGCAACACCTTGTCCAAACCAAGCCAACAGCGGCTCATGGTTGCTTGTAGACAGCCTGCCTAGCAGATCCCAATGGATCAGCGTCTAAGTGCTGTTCTTTAAGTCATGGCTTTGCTGACTACCTTTAGGCATGAAAAACCTACCGTTTAAAAAAGGAGTTTTGGTCTGGAACTTGAATGTTTCTCGTCCTGGTCATTGAATTAGTGTGAACTGAAAGAGGAGGTGGTACCTGGGGGGTCTCTGGGGGTCTGGTGCGTTTTATGAGATCGCTTAGTCCTCCGAGTCATGCAGACAAGGAGTTGGGTCATCGAGCACGGCCGTCAGCAGTGTGTGTATCCACACTGTTGGTTGTAGTGGGCTGTTACTGGAGTCTTTATGGGCTTGGCATTAAAAAGTTCCCTTTAAATGTCCTCACTTTTGGAAAATAATTACCAGAGTAAAGGAATCTGTACTTGCCATAAATGATACCTTTTTTTGGTGAGCTCTGCTTGTTGCTGTTCATGGGGAATTTTTCTGCAGCCGTTCCAGCTGTGTGTCACGGATGGTGGCTTGAGTTGTTTGCTCTCCGTATCTCTGCTAGTGGCATTTTGTTTTTTATAAGGTGTTTCTATCAAAAGTAATCAACTACTTCTGAGAGAGGGTGATAAATGCAAAGTTACTATTGAGGGGGCTCCTGGATGAAGTGTTTGTAAGCACGAGCTCTTCAGTTTTCTGGAGGAGTGCCCCGAGTCCCCCCAACATAAAATCCTGGGCACCGCACGTGAAAGTCTTGGTTCGGTGAAGAGATCTGTACTCTGCTTACTTTTACAGACTTAAAGTAACAATCTTTTTTGGTGCTTGCTCAGATCAGGTGGACCAAAACAGCAGGAAGTGCCTCTGACAGATTTCAAGATTCGAGTGTCTTCAATGAAACCCTGAGGATATCCAACATCCAGCGGCACCAGGGAGGACGCTACTACTGCAAGGCTGAGAACGGCTTGGGCTCGCCAGCCATAAAGTCCATAAGAGTGGACGTGTACTGTAAGTAAACCGCTGGGGAAGTTCTTACTATGCTTTTTATTAACTCCTTATGATATCTGGTGTTACAAAGAGGTGACCAGCTCTTTCTGAAGCCCAGTTTTAAACGGTACTTTAGAGCAGGTTCTGCAGCTTCTGGGAGTATTTATGAGCCAAGGACTTGTGGCTGCTGGCAATGAAGTCAGGTGGGGCTGCTCGCATGTGAAATATCTTTAAACAAAATCACGATAATTTGGTGAGAAAGATGAACCTCCGGTACAACTCAGCCAGCTTAGATATCAGAGGAAGACTTGTCTGCAGCTTGCATAGGGTGAAGATCTAGTACGTAGCGCAGCCCTTAATCACTTGTATTTTTTGTCTGCGCTCGCCGTCAAAACTGATATGGGAACAACTACAGATTTTTTCCATATTTTTTGCTTTAATTGCTGCTGAAAGGTATTGCCTTTTTTTTTTTAAATGGCAATCTCTTCATGTTCCTGTGATACGCAGTTTTCAAGCTGCTCTTGAAATGTTGAGCCGTGAAAAAAATTATGAAGTATTGACAGAAAGAGGCAACAATTGAAAGCATCAAACTGCAATAAAGGCGCAAAATGGAATTTAAAAAAAAATACATCCCATTCTGGCTTGCACAGGCTGCAGTGTCAGTGAATGGGCTGGTTAGATGAAGCACGGCTCTTGCTTGTGATCAGGTAGTTTATTGCTGTAGATTTAATGGCAGACTTTGCGTCTGTGTCTGTAAATGGTGTGACTGGACTCAGCTGTTGGAAAGTGAGAAGACCTGAATGCCTCAAACAACTGCAGTTTTGTGTACATTTCAGATAAGAAAAACTGATCGAAATCTGCTTGAAATGCTCCAAGGATAGTAGTCTTTGCATATACATTTGGAGACTGTTCTGATGCAAGTAGTGTTGTGTAAACAAATATGTTTACGTGCCACATATATTGTTAAAAAATAGCTAGAGCTCGAAGTTAGACTATTAATCTCCCGAGTCCTTCAAAGAGAAACCTGTCTTTTGACTATACAAGCATTGGGCTCAAGTTTCCCTAAAAGTACGCTCTCTGTCAGAAGCATCTCAGGATATGCATTAATTTAGAGACCCAAATGGTGATGATTTTGGGGGGATTAGTTGTGGGATTGGTGTAGGGGGGGACGACTCAACTGCCTTATGGGTGATTTTCTTGCCTAGTGTGTGTACTTCGTTAAGCTCGTTAAGCTTCGTGATGTGCTTAACGAGCTATAACATACCAATGCCAGATTTGTAAATCCTTCATGAACAATAACTGAATCAGGAATTAATTGCTCATTAACATGTTGGAGTCCAATAAATGAACAGGCAAACTTAATGACTGATTATAAGCATACCACGCAAAGAAGTTCCAAGCATCCAGTGTTGGTGACGGGGCTGGACGGAGGTTTGGAGGGAGGAGTGAGCAGGACGCCTGGTCCAGGCGGTTCTCATGGCTCAGCGGGGCTGGTCGTGGTCCCAGCGCTCGGGTCAGGCTGCTCCAGGGAGCCCCAGCATCCTTCACACACATGGCTGCTGAAAGCATTTCCTAGGTCAGCCATATGGAGTTGTTCCATAAAAGCCCCAAGAGCAAACATTTAAATCTCTTGGATACCGTTTAAGCCCTTCTCCCTTACCCCAGTGTCCATGCATTAGCTTCTCCTTAATTCTTAATTTTAGGCATGGCTGTGAAACTGATGTTGGCAGGAAAAGCAGTCTCAAGTCTGGGATGCTACATGGTCTGATCAAGAAGGATTGAGAAAGATTGTTTTGAAATTTTGATTTTTCTTGAATTTCGTTGAGATTTCCTTATGGATTATATCTTTTTCCTTGTATCATATTTATTTTAGCTGTTAATGTGTGCTCTTGGATTTGCTGTCTGGGATTTATTATGGGGTTAATTTTGGTTTTTACATCACATGATGCTTCTTAATGTGCCTCAAATACAGATGATGTCTTTCTGGAAAATACAAACTTCAGGTTCCAGCTGTGATTAAATCCTAGGTGATTTCCCTTCATATGCAGGCTGATATTTCAGTGGGTATTTTCATATGTTAATGATCAAATATTTGCAGGCGGACAGTGTTGCTGTGGTAAGCTTAAGGTACCGGTGAAGATTGGATCTAGCTGTGAAAAAGATAGGAGAAAAACCCCTGTACCCCATAGAAAAGCTCATAAGAAATCAAAGTATCGGAAATTGAAATGTTGCTGTCAAAATTTCCAAGTAGCTTAAAATATTTTTGTCTTTTAGTTGAAACTTTCTGTTTTCATTTTCTGTTTGTTTAATATTTACTTTATAGTTCGTATGCTGTGTATTCGAAGTCAAGAACTCTGGGAAGCGGTGAGCGGGAATATTGGGAGTGGGTTTTTCTCTTGAGTAATTGCCCATGAGATACTTCTGTTCAGAGACCCCAAAATGAACCATAAGGATCACAACTACTTAGCCAACATTTTCTATCACAATGTGTTTTGGTTTTTTTAGTGAACATGTATATAGTAAAATTACATAGGGAAAGACAGTTTTCTTCAGGATTTAGGTAACTGTCAAAACCAAACCTGTGGAAAACAGATGATATCCCCTTTTGAAAGCAACACTTTTATCCTTAGAGCAAGAAAGAAATGTTTTTCATTTTTGAATGAAACTCAAATGTGTTTATGGACAGAAGTGAAATGTTTATATTTCTTAAAAACTGTATCGGTGAAAAATTACTTTAGAAGTGTCTTGGCTTTTAAAGCTAAAGAGAGAAAACAATATTAAAGCTGTGCCTCCACGTTAGCTTTGGATCAAGAGTACTTCCCAAGGGTTAATTTAAGTCTTCAGCCTCTCATTTAAAATTTGAAAGGGCACTATATCTGTGTAGCTTGAAATGAATTGTTGAAAAAAATCCCCAGAAAGTCTTTGTTTCCTCATTCATCTCCGTTATTGACTTACTGGCTGGTTGGGAAATTTTAATATCAACATTTGGATGGGGAACCTCACTCTCCAGTCATCTCCTGTTTTTCATTTTCCAGTTAGCTCTGGCATTCAGCAGCACTTGGAGCCACGTTTGCTGCTACTGCAGTAATTAATTATCCGAATATAAGTGGTAAACGAGCCAGCGTGTTGGGCTGCGTGAGAAGAGAGGCCGGTGGTTACGTTATTTTATGTGAGTTCTGCAGTATTGAAAATGCTTTTAGTCTTGTTTTTGTAGGAAGGCTCCGTCAGGGGCTGCCAGATGCTTTGCATGGATCTACACTTGTCAGGTGTCTTATTTGTTAAAGAAATCTCAAAATATCATTATTAATGTCTCATGATCTCAGGTGACTTTGACCAAATCTTCTGACTGCTTGGTCCTAGCGGTTCAAGAGGTACTTGATGTGTCTTCTGTAGAGATGATCTAAGCTAAAGCTGGGTGGCTGCAGAGTGTTCCCAGAAACCTGTGGCTGGACACCAGTGGTTGGTACCCGGCCTGATCGGGGTGTTTTGGGTCTTGCCCATGGTGTGGTTGGGAAATGGCAGTGAACTGCACTCCGCTGGCAATCTCCATCCCTGTCTCTCACCCGGTGCTCGTCTCTGGGACCATCTAGAAAGGGTGGGCACCGGGTCTCAGTTCACACATTGCATAGCAGGATCCAGATGGAAGCTTCTTTCAGTATTTCAAAGTCAATAATACTAGTGGTCATGGATAGAAGCATCTTATTCCTTCATCACTGCAAGTTCAATACAGGCCTAAAGGTTACTTGGTATTATTTTTTGTGTATTCAGGTGTAATTCTGGTTAACCACTTTCTACAAACTATCTGGCTATAAATCTGCATTATTTGCTGCTTGAGGGTATAGTACTTTTTTTCTTTGAGAAGTTAAACAAAACCCCAAACACTTTATTACTGCATTCATGGGTAAGGAATACAGCTATGGAGTTAAACAAAACACATGCAGTCCTTTTGAAAATAGACGGGGGGTAAATCCTCTGCTGGACTGAAGGGAAAGAAGTGCTTTGTGAAGAATGAGCAGCTCATGTTGTTTACAGTCCGGCACGTAACCGTGTGTCCTGATGGGCTGGTTTCGCTTGGTTCACATCAGACGTACCTGCTGGATGTCTACACCTCCGGAAGCTCAAGGAAAATCCTTCAGGTGCAGCATTCCCATCAAGCTGCAATTCGTCGAGATGCTGCTTTTAAAGGCGCACCAAGGAGGAGAGGGAGTTTGCTGGCACTTCTGCAGGTCATGGCGGTGGGACCGTACAGTCTCTGCTGTTCTTGTAACATAGGCAGATCCAAGTCAAACCTTGGTCTGGTGTGAAAATACTTGCATGTAAAAATGGTGGAGAAAAAACCTCAGTGCTTCAGTGTTGCCAAAGTTCTCTTTTATCCTGCGGCTCCTCTTGGGAAGAGCGAGGAGTCCAGGCCTGTTCCTGGGCAGGCACAGAGCCTTCTTCCAGCACTTCTTTTTGGTTTTCTTGGCTAGTTTCTTCTAGAAAGATCTCCTTTTTGCTTTCTGGGGGGATGGGACTGTGGTGAATAGACTGGTAACAATCTCTTCTTTAGAAGACAGCTTTCTGTCCTTATTTTATGTGTCTAAGAAAATAGTTTTTTGCTCTCCCAGCTTTGGCTGAAGATCCTCATCTCTCACATCAGATTGAAACAAATGCGCTCGGTCCCCATGGCAGCGTATCCTCCGGAGGGAGGTTTCCATCCTTGTGAGCCACCAAGAGCAGCAACTGCCTCATACATCCCAGCTGTATTCATCCGAGACTTGAACTCTTTTTCTTCTTTCTCTGGAAGTATCTCTTTAAACTACATCTCATCTTTTCTCTTTGAAGAAACAGCTTTTGTACTTGACTGCTAGCAAAATTTTTGCTTGACTTATGGAGGACACTTTCTCCTTTTATAAGGAAGGAAATTTACAGTATAAATTAAGTATTTTGATTTAAAGAAGCAGAGCTCCTATAAGGAAGCTTTTCTGCTTGCTTCTGAAGGACAATTTACCACATTTTTAACGAAAAAGTACTAATTACTTAATTGAAAGTGTACTTTTGTATTCCTCTTGCTTCACGGATACTTATGGACACAAAGGCAGGCTGTACACCTTGAGTAAAAGAAGGTGGGGCAAAATAACAGGTTTATGTTACAAGTTTTCTGAAATTAAATGTGGAAGTCGGGGTAAAAATTGTTCATCAAACAGATTCAGTGCACAGATATGTTAAGATTTTATTGCGTGGTACATGAGACACACATTGTGCAGAAAACAGTGCTTGTTGAGAAAATCTGTGATAATTCCATGATTGAGGATGATCTAGGGGTTTAGGGGGAACAACCATTTCTTTTGCTTGGAGATCCACTTAAATCTTTGCTTGCAGCTGTTTCCAAGAACTATTCCTTTACACGGTATCCGTTAGATCCACCCTGGGGGTATTCCTGTTTGCATGAAACATACAAAGTCCTTCCACCATCAACTGCTGCTGTGTGGACTGGATTTTGGTGGCTTTTCCATTGCAACACCATTATGGCAAGGGGGAGGCCAGGGCAGCCAGATGCAGTTTATTCACGGCACACAGTTTATCCCGTGGTGGGAATGTGTCCTGCACCAGTTCCAGTCCTCTGTGTTACACAAATGCGGGTATATATGTTTGTCTTTACCTGTCTCCCAGGCTTTTTGATGCAGCTCAGCCCTGGAGTCGGGAGGGACGAGACCTCCCAGCTTCAGCATTCACCATGTGGGATTGACTGAAACATGTTCAGTGTTGACAGGTTATTTTAGCAAACAAGGAGCATCACAGCTTTCCTGGCTCGGGACGGCACAAAATGCTGCTGATAATACATGTCAAATGACAAAAATATCAAACTGCTAATCTTCAGCAGTCGCGTGTGTCTCCTACGGCGTGTGCAATCGCGAGTCTGCAAGAGAAGTGTTATTCAGAGGGAACGCGGGGTCTGTAATTCAGAGATCGTCACGCTAATTTCCCTTATCAATCCGGAAAAGGATGTTGCAGGGAAACGCGGAGCGTTGTGCAGAGGGATGCAGTTGCATTGCTCTCCATCTCCGTCATTAGCGTTAATGGCAGTCACGCTGCTCCGACCCCGCGCTCGGCAGTCCCTCTTCACCTGGAATTTTCTGCCCACTGCACAAATCCTGTTGCTAGAAGGCAGAATCCAATGCAATGTCGATAATTATTTAACTCCCAATAATTGCTCCGTGGGGCCGCTGCAGGAGCGCTCTGCGTCGTGCTCCACCTTCTGCTGCGGCGCAGTGCCATAGGGCTTGGATGTCGGGAAGCCACAGCTTCGCTTTATTTCGTCATAAATGGCATATACACACGTGTGCACACAACTAGTGTGGTATGGTGACTTACAGAGAGCAAAACAGAGGTGACAGTGAAGACACAGTACAGGGAATGGGGAGGGGAATATGCTGAAACCACCATCTGCTCCTCACGTTGCTCCATGTCCTTCTCAGCCTTTCCCGGTTCACCGCAGTCCTAAGGAGCTGGATTGAAACTTGCTGGGATGAGGAGGAGGTGGTGCTTTCTCCCGGAGTTCTATTTTTGTCTGGCTGAGATAATTGTGTGCTCTTCTTGAATGATAAGAAGGCTGCCCTCTGATTCCCTCTTGCAACACTGATGGTATGTGGCCAAGTCTGCCTGACACTGGGAAGGAGAGAGCGTGGGGACTTTTATATGGATAAATATTTCAAAACTAGCTCTTTAATTCCACTGAAACAATTAACACACAAATTCACAGGAAGGATTTATAGCAATGGGCTGTCTGTTTTATGCATGCAACACTGGTGGTAAAAGTGAGTATTGAAAATGGTGATTTCTGGATGAGTGAAAAGTACCTCCTTAGAGAACTGCCACATTTCAGTGTCCCGTGTTCTCCAGTTTCCATTGCACAAGAGTATTCAAGAAATCCCTTTCACTTGCTCAGCTTTCTCCATTCTAAATAACCTCCAGATTTTAAAATACGGGCGCTGGCAGCATCCACTTCTGTAGATTCCCATGTTATTGTTGCTGCTGGAATGGCTTTGAAGTGGGTGGGGGGGGTGTGTGAGCTGATCTCTGTCCTGACCACTATAGTATTCCTTTAGGGCTGTTTTTTCTGAATAGCACTGACGTAGCTGTTGGACTGGTCATATTATTGTAACAGCTGAGTAGCAGCTTAATCCTTTTTTGCTCTGTGGGTCAGACGGGCAGAATCTGATGTGATGTTGGTGCTCTGGCACCTCCTGCGTGCGCTCTGCTGGGTGCTGAGCCCGCTCCAGCACGTCCGTGTCCTCCTTGTGCTGAGCACTCCAAAGCCGGACACGGTTTGTGCACGGCACACATTCAGCTCCTGCTGGGCTTTGCACTGGGGATATTTCTTGCTTGGGCAGCACCTTAATCACACAGTTTTGTGGTGCATATTTTCTGCACGCTTCTCTGCAGATATTTATATCAGTCTCCTGGCTACAGCAATTAAGATATAATTCAGGGATTGAAAATGTAGTTCAGTTGCTTCATTATTTTCTGTGCTGCCTCTTTGACTTGTGTTTGCCTTGTACTGGCTGCAGTGAATCATGCGTTCTTATTGCAATGACATTTTTCATTTCCATCTCTGGTATCTACCAATATTCATTGATATGTTATTTGATCTTTTTGTTTGGCCTTTCATTCATTAGAAGCCCAGTGACATGCTCAAATCCTCATTCACATGGTTGGATGAAAGACCAGAAATAATGAATGCAAATTAAAAAAAAAAAAAAAAAGGAAAATTAATATGAAGAAGTAGCATAAGCATTGTGGTATAAGGACAGCAAATATATTAATCTTTCATCACTTTTTTTTGCAATAAAAGACAACACTTTGAAATGAGATATTCTGCAGATGGAAACCATTTAAAAGCTTTCCAATACTGATAATTGTAATATTTCAACATGAGCGAAATACAAATTTAATTTGTGGCTTTCCGATTATTCCCTCTCTGAGGTCAAATTTGTGCATTACGACATTAAAGCCTCGGCCAAGGGCTGTGCTTGGAGTTTGCTGGAAGATGTCCATCTCTCGGCAGTCGGCATCCCGGTGGAGGGAGAGGTCGGGCTGGTTGGGGTGGACGGCTCCAGGGAACGCTCCAGTTGGGTCTGCACAAGACAAAGCAACTGGGGTACCTGATGATGTGTCTCCATCAGACCCCAGTTCATTCCCTAACTTGTAGAAACACTTAGATTTGGGTTCAATCCACATGGAGTCTATGGGTTTTGGAGCTGCAGAAGTGTTTGGAGAGTGAGCTTCCCTGTGGGAAAGGTGCTGCACATGAGTTGGGGCAGTCCCATGCACAGATCCAGGCTGGATGGAGAATGGATGGCGAGCAGCCCTGAGGAGAAGGACTTGGGGGTGTTTGTGGATGAGAAGCTCGACGTGAGCTGGCAGTCATGGAATCATAGAATCGTTTGGGTTGGAAGGGACCTTCCGGATCATCAAGTCCAACCATCAACCTGACTCTGACAAACCACCCCTACCCCATGTCCCTCAGCACCACGTCTGCCCGGCTTTTAAGTACCTCCAGGGATGGCGACTCCACCACTGCCCTGGGCAGCCTGGTCCAATGCTGGATAACCCTTTTGGTGGAGAAATCCGTGAAATTCTATGAAGATGGGAGGAGCACGAGCAACTGCTTTAGAGATGCCACACTTACATGCACAAGGCTTTTCTGTGAGACTACCGGAGCCGCTGCAGAGAGCTGGATATTAGTGTGGACCGGTTGGTGTTAAGCCATTTTACCGTGGCTTCCTGGACTGCTGGGAGTTAGTAGATTCTTGGTGATTATGTTCCTATGGGTCACCCAGAGTAGCGTCACTCCTCTCCATCAGCAACAAGCAGACGTCCTTTGCTCCACCGCTGGGAGGCAGCCACCGTGGGCTTTTTGTGTGAGCAGCAGCCTGGGTCAGCCAGAAGCAACTCCTGAAGCTGTGGTCAGATGTACTAGTGTCCAGACTTGCGACCTGCTGTTTTTTGATCCATCTCTTTATTTCCAGCACCACTTTGAAACTCTCTTCTGCTCAAACAGAGAAAAAGGAGTTGTGCCTAGTGTCTGGGGTCAGAGAAATAGCGGCAGCCAGGGATGCTCACCGGTACTATGGATACCTGGTGCAGGTTGACCACCACACAACTGCGGCTTTACTGGGAGTGCAGGGAGAAAGGGATGGAGGAGGAAAACAACTGACCCCCAGGGCTGTCAAAGGAGGTTGTTCAAAATCATCCTCTCGGTGCAGTGCCAGGAGGTGGCTGAGGACTCAAGTCGCTGGCTGAGAATTTTTGCAATGGCTGAAGCAACAGAGCAGTAAAACACGGAAACATCTCGAGGAAATTGTACCTTTGCCTAAATGTAGACGCGGGTAGACTTCCTCTCCCTGTCATCACTTCAGCCATTACTTGTGTCTGCGTTTCCCACTACCCTGGGAGAATCTGCTTATCCTTCGCTATCTTTCTGATGAATCCTTTGGCTGGAGAGTTGGATCACAGAGAATTACACTGCCTAATTATCACCTGAGGAGGTACAAGATTGCAATGGAGGATGCGTTTGGGAAGCTGAAGGGCAGACGATGGTATCTCGCAGATAGATCAGAAGCTGCTTAGCAATATTTGGCTGAAATTAGTTTCCTGCTCTGCATGTGCTCATCATCCACGGGGGTAAGGAAGAAGAACGCCCAGAAAAGGGTGGGACTGTTGCAGAATTTCAGAGGGCAATGGAAAATCAATGAGCTACCCGTTATTATCCAAAAAGAGGTTTGCTTCAGGCATACAAGCAGAAATGCCTTTTGTAAAGATTTCTCTTTTTTTTTTTTTTTTTTTTTTTTTTTAAATT